>JACEIK010003545.1:52703-97077 GCA_018107945.1 Datura stramonium | reverse complement strand
GTTTACAATTTGTTGCAACAACCTCAGTATCTGTTTGATTTTGTCAAACAACTGTTGAAGTTGTTGCAACAACTCACACATTTGTTGGAAAAAAAATTATTATTTGCCAAACAGGAGCTGAAGTTGTTGCAACAACTTCCACATTTGTTGGTAAAAATCAAACAGTTGCTTTACTTGTTACAACAACATTAGCAACTGTTGGATAAAATCAAACAACTGTTGATGTTGTTGCAACAACTCTCTCACTTGTTAAAAGAAAAAAATCAATATTTGCCAAACAAGAGTTGAAGTTGTTGCAACAACTTGTTGGTGCTGCCTTTGTACCCATTGTTATTTCATAATTTAGGGAGTAAATAAGGGTCAACAACTGTTTGATTTTTACCACAGCTGTTGGTAAATATCAAACAACTGTTGAAGTTATTGCAACAACTTCAACAACTGTTGGATAAAATCAAACAACTGTTGAAGTTGTTGCAACAACTCTCACACTTGTTGAAAAGAAAATCAATATTTGCCAAACATGAGCTGAAGTTGTTGCAACAACTTGTTGGTGCTGCTTTGTACCCATTGTTATTTCATAATTTAGGGAATAAATAGGAATAAATAGGGGTCAACAACTGTTTGATTTTTACTACAGCTGTTGGAAAATATCAAACAACTGTTGAAGTTGTTGCAACAACTCCACACTTGTTGAAAAGAAAATCAATATTTGCCACAACAACAGCAAGTTGTTGCAACAACTTGTTGGTAAGGTTTTGTATCCATTTTCGTTATTTCATAATTTAGGAGTAAATAGGGGTCAGCAACTGTTTGATTTTACTACAGCTGTTGGTAAATATCAAACAGTTGTGCCAGGATGAAAGGTAAATGAACTTCAACAATCGTTGGATAAAATCAAAACAACTGTTAAAGCTTTTGCAACAACTCAGACACCTGTTGAAAAACAAATCAATATTTGTTTTACTTGTTTGATTTGCAACAGTTGCTTTCACTATTTATTTTTACTAAATGATTAAATTAATTATTGATTTATATTTTGTCTTATATTTTTATAGATAAAATGACTTCAAAAGAGCAAGAAGTACCAATAGAAGTGTTAAGTGCCTAGAAGATCAAAAGAACTAAGACTCAAGCAGAAGAAACAAATGATAAACCCTAGAGTCCAGTTATCTCGGATGTGCTTGCTGACCAAGCAGGAGTCATAGCGGAAAATGAGGCCGCATCAAGTTAGAAGCAAAAGGATGATGCTTTAGAGGCCAAATAAGCCTCTGAAGTAGATGAAGATGATTCCTCCCAGGAACAAACTGAAAGTGGACATGCTTCTAAAGGTAATGAAGATGGAGAAGATGATGAGGATGGGAAAGGTGATAATGAAGATGAAGAGGATAATGAAGTTAGGGAAGGTGATAATGAAGATGGGAAAGGCGATAATGAAGATGGAGAAGATTAAAATAATGATGATGATGATAATCGACGGTGAAAACCACAACAGCCGATAATAAATGTATGAAGAGAATGATGAGAATGTCCTCTCTACTTCCCAAGCCGAGGCATCTAGTAGTGGAAGAGATCCAAGCACAACTTCCACTGAGATAGTTGTAAAAAATATAAGGTTTAAAAATTACAACTTAAAGATGCTGATGGATGTGCATGGAGATTTAGAAGGTGATATTTGCTATAATTGGTTTTTTTTTTTTAAGTGGTAGAGGATTTACAGAATTTATAAAGATCTTAAGGGAAAATGATTTAGTGAAATTCTTTAAGAGCAGCCGTTTTGGAAAGTTTTTAGACTTACCCAATGACACCACTCCAAGATTTCAAATGACTATGGTGTACAGCCTCCTACGCCGCAGATCGCTTGTGACAAAAAAATGAGATTTGAATTAATTAATGTGGCATGCCTCTCGGTTTTGGCATGAAGGAGTTTGTTGTTATGACAGGATTAAACTGTCATTCTCCTCCTCGTGTTGGAGGATCCGAATTGGCACCAAGGGTGAAGATTTGTTCAAGTTAGTTAGAAAAAGCTACAAGAAAGAATCTCGCTTGAACATTTGAAATCCAAAACTATTCCGAGGAATGTGAAAAAGTCACTATGCTTAGTTTGGTTTGTGCATATGTTCTTGTGCAAGAGATGTTGGGAAGAAATACTTTTATGATTGATCAAACTTCTACAGACTTTTGAAGCATTCAATGCCTATCCATGAGGCCGAGAAAGCTTCAAGCTCACAAGCTGATTATTTGTTGAGGAGTTAAAGCCAAATGTGAAGACCATCAACCTATATGGCTTTCCTCGGACTTTCATGGTAAATTTTATTAGCTTGACTATTTAATTATTTTTGAATCCATCCTTTATAGTGATCCTCTATGAATTTGTTTTATCTAGGCTTGGGCATTTGAAGTTGGCTTTTACCTCCTAAGATCAAGTTAAGGACTTTCAAGAAGAAGTGTCTTCTCCGCGATCCTAGATGGTTGGCTGCGAAGAATAACAAAGCAGTTGGTGTTAATCTATTTACCCCCTAGAATTTGTACTTCATTACATAATTATATACCCTTGAAATCTATTGTTGCAGCCTTAGTAGTTTTGATTTAGTCAAACAAGAAGGAAGTTGCCGCAATGCCTTCCTCGCTTGTTGAAAAACAAGGGCTTGCTGGACTATTACAACAACTCCAAAGAATCGCTTGATATTGTCAAACAACTGTTGCATTTGCTGCAATTATCTTACTCAGTTGCTTGATTTATTCAAAGAAGAGGTGACTTTGCTTCAAAAAGTTCACTCAGTTGTTGAAATAAAATCAAGCAGCTGGATCTTGTTAACAACTCCAACAACTATTTAATTTTGTAAAAACAAGCTTGCTGCGCTTAAGCAATAGCTCACTCAGTTGTTTAATTTAGTTAGAGAAGACGTAGCTGCTGCAACAACTTTCAGTTGTTGAAATAAAAGTTAAGCAGGTGTTGGACTTGTTGCAACAACTCCAGCAACTATTTAATTTGTCAAAGAGCTGTTGCAGTTGCTGCAAATGTACCACTCGCTTGTTGATTTATTCAGACAAGAGATGACGTTGCTGCAACAACTTCCTCAGTTGTTGAAATAAAATCAAGAAGTTGTGGACTTGCTGCAACAACTCCAGCAACTATTTAATTTTGTCAAACAACTGTTGAAGTTGCTGCAACAACTCACTCAATTGTTTGATTTTGTCTTACAAGAGGTGAAGTTGCCGCAACAACTTCCCTCGTGCTGAAATAAAATCAAGTAGCTACTAGACTTGTTGCAACAACTCCAACAATTATTTGATTTTGTCAAACAACTGTTGAAGTTGCTGCAACAGCTCACTCAGTTGTTTTATTTTGTCAGACAAGAGCTGAAGTTGCTACAACAACTTCCTCGCTTGTTGAAATAAATCAAGTCGTTGCCGGGACTTGCTGCAACAACTCTAGCAACTGTTTGATTTTGTCAAACAACTATTGCATTTGCTGCAATAGCTCACCAGTTGTTTGATTTATTCAGACAAAAGCGAAGTTGCTGCAACAACTTCACTCAGTTGTTGAAATAAATTGCTGTGCTTGCTGGACTTGTTGCAACAACTCCAGCAACTATTTGATTTTGTCAATCAACTATTGCATTTGCTGCAATGTAGCCACTCATTATTTGATTTATTCGCACAAGCTAAAGTTGCCGCAATAACTTCCTCAGCTTGTTGAAATAAAATCGAGCGCTTGTTGGAACTTGTTGCAACAACTCCATCAACTATTTGATTTTGTCAAACAACTGTTGAAGTTGCTGCAATAGCTCACTCGCTGTTTGATTTGTTAGATAAGAGCCGAAGTTGCCGCAACAACATCCTCAATTGTTGAAATAAAATAAGTAGTTGTTGGACTTGCTGCAACAACTCCAACAACTATTTGATTTTGTCAAACAACTGTTGAAGTTGCTGCAAGAGCTCACTCAATTGTTTGATTTTGTCAGACAAGAGCTGAAAGTTACTGAACTTGTGTTTAATCAATTTTAGAAGTATCTTGGATTTTGCATTTCCTCCGTATTCCCTCCCAAGGACAAATTTAGCATTCGACTGATCAGCCAACTTGAAAAATGAGCCGATTCTTTGCTGGGAGCTGCTGATTCATTAGTTTCTTTATTAAACATTGATGAGCCTGCAGGTTCCTATTGAAAGTCGATTTAATTCTCGAGCAACCTCGGCCGGATATGAACCGACTTTCAATTGGTAGCTAAGCGTTTATCAATGTTCAATAAGATACTATGAATCACCAGCTCCCAAACGAAAGTTAGTTTGTTTTTGAGTTGGCGGATTAGTCGAACACGCAAATTTATCCTTGACCGCACTGAATGAAAAAAAGCTCCAAGTGGCTACTATTTGGGTTATCACAAGTTCTTCGGATTTAGTTTCTATGAACAAGATCTAATTTTTTTGTAAGAATTTTATACATGTGGACTTGTTGCAACAACAACTCTTAATCCGCTGCCACAACAACTATTAATCTGTTGCAACAACTGTTGTAATTGTTGACCTTGTCTGTCAAATTAGTTAGCTGTTACAATGTGCTCATAGTTATTGGATGGTGATTTGTGTTTAATCAATTTTAGAAGTCTCTTGGATTCATCTTTAGCATCAAGTTTTTCCTAAGTTCAAATTACGCGTTCGGCGATCGATCAACTTAGAGATAAATTGACTCTCTATCAGAGTTGCTGGATTCATTAGTTTACTATTGAAGATTGATGAACCAAATAGATCTTATTGAAAGTCGATTTTATTTCTGAGAAACTTGCTTTGAAATAAACTGACTTTCAATGGGAAGTTGTTGGTTCATCAATGTTTAATATAAACCTAATGAATCAGCAGCTTCCAATAGAGAGCCAATTTATCTCTAAGTTGACCATCACCAAACGCATAATTTGTTATTAGGGGAGCACTTGATGAAAAAGAAGCTCCAAGGGGCTACTATTTTGGTTATCACAAGTTTTTTCTAGATTTATTTCTAGGAACAAGATCTGATTTTGTTGCAAGAATTTCTACTTGTGGACTTGTTGCAATAAAAACTCTAATTCAAGGCCACAACAATCCACACCGTTGCAACAACTTTTGTAATTGTAGGACCTGGTCCATCAAATTTGTTAGCTGTTACAACAGTAAGTTCATAGTTGTTGCGGTGAGTTGTGTTTAATCAATTTTAAAAAGTTGTTTGGATTTGTCTTTTAGCATAAAGCTTCCCTAAGGACAAATTACGTATTCGGCGACTCCAGGAACTTAGAGATAAAATTGACTCTCTATCAGGAGCTGCTGACAATTAGTTTACTATTGAAGATTGATGAACCAACAGATTCCTTATTGGAAAGTCAGTTTATTTCTGAGCAACTTGCTTGGAAATAAACTGACTTTCAACGGGAAGTTGCTGGTTTATCAATGTTTAATATAAAACCTAATGAATCACAGTTCCGATAGAGATCTCTAAGTTGAACGATCATCGAACGCGTAACTTGTCCTTAGGGAGAGCTTGATGAAAAAGAAGCTCCAAGGGGCTACTATTTTGGATTATCAAGCAAGTTCTTTCCTAGATTTAGTTTCTAGGAAAAAGATTTGATGTTGTTGCAATAAATTCTTTATGTATAAATTGTTTGAGCAACTTAAGCAGTTGTTGCATTTTATTAGTTATTTTCTTTATTTTACATTATATTAATATTTCTGTTTTTGACACACAGATTGTGAACTCCATGGATTGTTCCAACAAAAGAAGAGTTGGATTTGAAATTTTATAGTAATTTTGAACCCTTGAAATCTTACTCGGACCAAAAAAATTGATAAGTTAAAGGGAGATTTGGCCGGAGTGACGTCCATCGTAGACGGCCAGGTGGAAAAAGGATAATGCTATTTTCAAAGTAATTAATGAAATTATGGCGAATTATGCAGTAGGTGATGCAACAAGAACAGATGATGATCATCATAGTTGTGGTAGTGGGATATACTCCACTTGATGCTGGTGGTGCTGGTGATACCGGTGATGCTAGTGGTGCTGGTGGCATATACTGCCGCTGAGGAAGTTCGACGTCAAGAAGATACTCCATATATATTGGGTAGATCTTCAGTTGTTGGTACCTCAAAGGTGCCTTCTTGTGCTTGTGAGTGCCCAAATGCAATGAGAATATGAATATGTTGCTTTCTGGAAGATTGAGGCATTGACGTAAGCACAAGGAGTGATAGAGGCTGCCATAAACAAGTTGATATCCAAGAGGGATATCTACCCGTCTTCAAGGATATCAAAGCCTTTACTCCTATTGCTATGAAGAGGAGGAGAAATCACTCAGCACTGGCAAGTGCAAAGAAAAAGGCTGCACACCGAAGATGACGGCTGATCAACCAATCCAGCGACTACCAAGAATCTTTACAAGTATGGTAGATGATAAGAAGAAAATAAAATTCGGTAGATGATCAAGCTCAAGAGATCAACCAAGATCCTGTACACAATGCATGAATTTAATTATCAAGACTTTGAGTGCATGATTAACATGGATAAGTGGTGGGAGGACTGCAAGTTTCTACAACTTCTATTTATATTCAATTAAGCAATTGTTTCATTTTATTAAGATTCTACAGATACAACAACTGATGCATCTGTTGCAACAAATTCATTGAGTTAGTGCTGCATCAGATGCAACAATTGTTGCATCTGATGCAATATATTTATTGAGCTACTGCAAAAAGTAACTAACTATATTTTTTTTATTTGTAGTATATAGATGAAATATTATGTCTAATGCATAATAGACATATAGACTACCCTGACCACTATAATCCGACAGACAGCAATCCTGGGTCTCAACTTCTACAACTTAAGTGAAAGATGTGTACCACAAGTTGAGTGAGGAGAGTCTAAAGCTGGGTGCTATCTAGTTAAAACAAAGTCTTGATGAATATGATTTCACCGACTAATTTCTTTGATTATTGCAAAGGTGTCGCCTGCCTGTGGAGGTGTCCCATGGCTTGGGGAAAAAAGAATATTCACCGTGATGACCCTCGAAAAGAAAGATTTTATCTCTCTTGAATTCATGATCAATTATGGAGTGATACATGTTTATGATTGCAACATTCCTTGCTGCCCAGAAGATGAGTTCTTCCAACACATCTACTAGTGTTGGAATTATGACCTCGGGTTCTTGAAAAAAGTGGAATATTCAATCATTTGCCTCCAAAGTTGCTCAATGAAGAGGGATCTATGAACAAAGACGGATCTCCCCAAGAATGACACTGGGGCAGCATGGGTGATTATTCACTTGCCTTCATCGAGCATCAGATACCAACACTTTGATGCATTTCCTATGTGACAATATTGTTGAGCGGATGCAATGGAGATGGGTTGTGGGGGTAGTTGATAAGGAGTTAGTGCACAAAGTGGTTGAGCAGTTGGTTGTCTTTAGTTGAAAAGTTTTATGAACAATTTGTTGGATATTTTAAAGTTACTGTTTATGTTTAAATTTTGTTGTCGAACAACTTGCCCTAAGGTGGGCTGAACATCATTTATTTGAATGTATGTGTTTTAATGTTTAGTACATTTTGTGTTTTTTATAACTTGTTGAAAATTCTCAACAACTACATAACTTGTTGCAACAAGTCACGATACTTGATGATATTTCTCAACAACTACATAACTTACTCAAACGAGTCGTAAGTTGCTTGTTGGAAAATCCCAATAATTAAGTCATGTGGTAAAACAGTTGTTGTAGCAAGTTGATTAAGTTGTTTGAAAATTCTCAACAAGTATATGACTTGTTGCAACAAGTCATGATACTTGCTAAGATTTCCCAACAACTATATAACTTGTTCAAACAAGCTGTTACTTGTTGGAAAATTCCAACAATTAAGTCATGTGGTAAAACAGTTGTTGCAGCAAGTTGGTTAAGTTGTTTAAAAATTCTCAACAAGTACATAACTTGTTGCAACAAGTCATGATACTTGGTGAGATTACCCAACAACTAAATAACTTTTGCAAACAAGTCGTGTTACTTTTTGAAAAATTCCAGCAATTATATCATGTGGTAAAACAGTTGTTGCAGCAAGTTGCTAAGTTATTTGAAAATTCTCAAAAAGTAGTTGATGACTTGTTGCAACAGTCATGATACTTGCCGAAAGTCCAACAAGTTTATTAGTTGTCAGTAACATTTTTAGCTATTACGATAATATTTTCACTCAATTCACTATTAAATCTAGCTTTAAATCCTTAAAATACCTTTAATTCACTATATTTAACAATAAATATGATTGATCCACGCAATTCATGATCAAATTATCCTATTAAAGTTGATTATGAATACAATTGCTCGATCGATCGTCTATCAAGTGACGGGCCCAGGCACATGTCGTTGTTAAAGAATATTATGAAGTCTAGCTTTGAATCCTTAAATGGATGTAATTCAGTATATTTTTAATAACAAATTAATGAGTTGATCCATGCAATTTATGATCAAATTACTTGATTAAAGTTGATTACGCATACAATTGCTCGATCGATCATTTATTATGATCAAATTACTATGTCGTTGTTAAAGGAATGTTATTAGATATAGCTTTCAATCCTTAAAATATATTTAATTCACTATATTTAACAACAAATATGATTGATCCACGCAATTCATGATCAAATTACAATAGTTGTTTTGAAAATTCACAGCAAATTTATGAGTTGCTGCAACTGGGATTAGGTTACTTATTTGAAAAAATTCCAGCAACCATTATTGGCACCTGTCAAACAACTGTTTGAAAATTCACAGCAAAGCTTTAAGTGAGTTGCTGCAACACATTAGGTTACTTTTTTGAAAAGTTCCAAATAAGTGCAACAAAGCTTGTTGGCACTCGTCAAAACAACTTGTTAGAAAATTCACAGAAAGTTTATGAGTTGCTGCAATAGATTAGGTTGCTTGTTTGAAATTGTCTAGCAAGTGTAACAGCTGCCGCAACAGATCAAAACCAAAGGTAACAACTTGTTAAAATTCACATCACTTTATGACAATATGGAAACCAAGTACCCAAATAACAATAATAATAAGTTTTGTTATTACAAGCATTAGATTTTGTTCCTATGTAGTAGTTCACTCCATACATGTGGTTCTTTTGTTAAAAGGAAAGATCCACAAATATATACACAATAGGTTTTACGTAGACACCTTAATATTCATAGTACACTAAAAATTCAAAGCAAAAGCCTACCTGCAGAAATCAATGTGGTGTTTCGTGAATATAGCAAGAAGCAAGGCAAATACAGAAACTTTTGGGAGGAATTCTGCCGGAGGAGGAAGGTGGGGACGTGATGGCCTCGCTGAAACAGAGTGTGTTGCGATTTGGTGGATTTTTTCCCTTGACTTGTCATTTCGGGGGTGCTTTGGCATTTTTTATATGGGTTTGGACTTTGGTACAGAGCGATATATGATTTTGGTCCAATATGTTTTAAAATTATTTAACGAGGAAAAGAATTTTCCTAACCAAAGTAGAAAAGAAAATTTTACAAATAGCATTATACATTAAATCTTATTTTTCCTCATAGGTGGAGCCCCATCCTGATCGTCCCGCATCACTACATCACCCTTACCTCTTATAATATTTATCTACATCATATATAAATATTTATAGGATAATATTTTTTGCTTATGCATAAGACACAAGTAAATAAGTAAAAAAAACCATTTACTTTCCTAGAAAGCATTTTTAAGAAAATATTTTCCTTCATACTGAAAAATGTTTTCCAATTTTCATGTTCGCCTGGCTTAAACAGCCTAAATTGACTTCTTCCTTACTAAAAGTAGGAAAACTTTTCTAAATTCTCTTTCAACCCCCACCACCTAATTCACCAATGCTCCCGAAGCCAACCCTCAACCTAACATCTCAGAACACGACCCACCCTCGCCCCTAATCGACTCGAGACTCAACTGAGATAGCTCTATCCAATATCCACCCTAACTCGAGACACTAAATCCCATCTCAACCTTAACCTGAGATCTGACTCCTGATTTGACTTCTTCCCGACCTGGGACCTAACCCCTAAATCGTGGCCCAATCCCCGATCTTGAGGTTAGGCCGGGTCTCAAAGTTGAGGTTGGATCTCGATGTTGAGTTCAGGGTCAAGGTCAAGTCTCGAGGTCAAGGTCGAGTCTCGAGGGTATAAATAGGGAAATCCACATTTTATACCTCTCTATAAAATTCTCTCAGTGTCGAGTCTCGAGGTGGGGTCTTGATATCACGTTCGAGGCCGAGGTTGGGTCTCTTAGGTTAGGGTCTTAGGTCGCGGTCAAGCAAGTTAGGGTTAAGTCTTGGGGTTGAGTCTCAAGGCCAGGAATCGATTTAGCCTTAGGGCCAAGTTCGGATCTCAGGGTTGGGATTGAGTCTCACAAATAGGTTAAGTCTTAGGATTAGGGTCAAGTTCAAGGTCGTGTTTTGGTCTCAAGGTCAGGGTCGAGTATCAAGTCGGGTTTTAGGGTCGGGTCTCAGTTTTTTATTGGGGTTGGGTCTTAGGATGAGGTCGAGGTTAGGTCTTCGGATTGGTCTAGGGATTGGGGTCAGGGATCGAGGTATGGATTAGGTCTTGGATCTCATGGTTGGGACCTTAGAGTTGGGTCTCGGCTTGGGGCCAGTTGGTTAATTATGTCAAGTCTTGGGGCCAGGGTAAGGTCTTTAATCGGTGATTGAGGTTAGGTCTCAGGGTGTAACAACCCCCAAAAGTCCCTAAGATTAGACCTTAGAATGGAAGTAGAAACCAGTAAAAACTATACAAAAATCCCCACAGACGAGTCACATCACGACTCATTATGAGATATCACGGATCATGACATGACCCGTGGTGAGCAAACCCAAGTTTTTCAGTCCCTGATCCAACGATCCACATGTCGACTCGTTATGTCATGTAACGACTCATGACAACGATCTGTGGCACAGAATCAGAAAAAGTCCAGACACCGCTGCGATCACGAGTCACAACAGACTTATGGTATCATGTGACGGATCATTAGACGGAGCCATGGTGAAGAGATCAGAGAGAGACCAACTAGACTACAGTGACCCCGGGTCGTGGTCAGTCACTGCGAGAGGTATTTCGACTCGTTGTCACCGGATGGGAAATTTCTAGCCGGAGTTTCTAAGGTATTTTAGTACTTTAATGTTTTAATCACCTAAATCAGAATGTTTTGGGATTTATAAGGAGTATATTTGAGGCCTAATTAGTCTAAACTCTTATTTCCATTCATTATAACGTGAATTCGAGATCATTAGCTCTCAAATTCATCAAGCAAGCTAGGAAGTCATCTTCTTCAAGCTGGAGTTTGAGTTCATCTTTCTAGGTATGAAACCCATAACAGTGAGGATTCCTATTCATCCTTATACATCTATGTAAGATCTATTGAGATTAAAGCTAGGGTTTTTTCCAATTCTTGAATTGTCTTCTTCTTTATCTATTGAATTATTCATTGTTGAGTTATTCCTATCCCTTTATACACTTATCATTCTTTGATGTTATTGCTGATATTCTATTGAATTCTTGATTGATTGATGGTTGGTTCATGTCTCTATCCATCTAAGCCCATGCAAAATGCTGATTTTAAAAAGAATTGTGATTTGAGTTTAATTATGTTGTTTCACAAAAGTTGAGCAAATTTTTAAGAGAGTTTTCATGAAAAGATTTTAGAGAAAGAAAGAAGGAGTTTATAACATGATTTTCAAAAGTTTAAGTAAAGTCTTGTTTTTGAAACTCATGAGATGTTTTTGATCCTAGAAGCTCATAAGCTTTCAAGAGTAGTTTGGAGTGTAGAAGCTCCCAAGTTTTTAAAAGAATATTTTCTTGAGTGAAAGGGTTTGAATAAGAGTTTCTAAACATCTATTATATCCATAGATAAAGTGTTTATAAAGATATTTCATTTGCCTTAGATAGACATAAGTATATGAGCATATGTTTTGGGAGAGTTATTTAGCACCGAATGGGTGAAGAGTTTAAATAATTCGTAAGCTACGTAACTACGTAGCCGACGAGGTTAGATCATGCCATTGATTCAAGTGACTCCTGAGAAAATCCCTATTAAGGACTTTAGTTATGGATCTACAGTTTAGTGATCGTTCTTTGTCCTGGCAAGACTTTGAGCGGCTCTGCCAACTTGAGCAAGACAGTTGGGCATCATGTGCTCATTCATGATCGTGTCGGTTATGAGAAACTCCCACCTAAGTTAAAGTTATATATTATTCATGTACTTCCAAATATTGTTTTGATGCATGAGTTTTATTACATAAATGTTCTACACATTTTTCATATTGTGTTTTATGCATCATTCAGATATTCCGTTTCAGTTAGTTAATTCTTTAGCTCGGATATTCTTGCCTAACTATTATTTTATTCAGCCATATTACATATCGTATGTTGCACCCCATAAGTTTTTAATGGACGCGTGCATACGTATGTTGAGAGTTTTGGAGTACGACGCATGCGAGGAAGGCCTCGGAGGAAGAACATACGAGCATGGTATCGAGCGAGCCGGAGGCCGTAGTTTTGGCCGCACCGCGCCGCCGGTCTGGTGCCATGGCTGGCAAGCCGCACAATTCCCTGCCTGGCACGATGGGTGGCAGCCGCCTGCCGCGCCCCTGCCCACCGCCTCAAAAAAATATATATAGTTGCTATGAGTTGGAAACTCATTTAAAAACATTTCTTTGTGGCAAATTTTCTTATGTAACCCTTCCTTGAGTTTTCGTCTATTTTTCATCGAATTACGCCGCTAAACTCGTCCAAACGCCAAATTACTTGGGATAACGAGTTTTAGGCCTACGCGAAGCATCCCTGTGGAGTTATATCTTAAAATATGCTCGGTGTACCGTAACTCCGCCGAGTCAAGGTTGTCGGAATTACTTCAAATTGAGTTCTAAATGGCCACAGGCAAGAGATAAGCATTTCTCCTTTCTAAACTATCGAGAAATTGTGAGTTTTCAGCTGAATTAAACGGAGTTGAATTATAATTATTATTATCTAAAGATATTGTTGTTTGCCGAGTCTTAATATTAAAAATAGCCTTATTCTCTCAATGTAAGGGTTTCACTGAGTGATGGAATCATCGCCCATGTTGGAACTAATCGAATAGACGAGGATCGACATTCGAGGTATATTAAGGCTTTTCCCCTCAGAAAGTTACTCCTTTTGTTTAGCCGATATAGTCACACCTTGTAGTAGCTTGTACTTATAGAGCTATTGTTAGCCGATATGAGATGAGTTGGGGTTACAAAAGATAGTATTCTCGTTGGGAGGTTTATACCCAGCTTTCATTATCGCCATAGGCAACGTAGGAATTCCCTATTCAGTTGTTTACCAATTAGAAGGATTAGTAGGCGTCTTGTTACCACCTTGTGGCCACAGAGGCCTAAGGGTGGTTGTTGGTGTATTTTTGCTTGAAGACCGGGCAGCATAAGGCATGGTTTGGCTACATGGCATATAGTCCTACTCAAATATAGTTACAGGAGCCCGTACGTCTCAGATATAGTTACAGGAGGCCAGGATAGCCTAGACAGCTACAGGAGCCCAATCGGCTCAAAACTCAGTTGCAGGAGCCTACTAGGCTCGGATACAGTTTCAGAGATCAAGTACACCTTAGTTCCTGCATTCCTACGGACCTATTCTAGTTCTGATAAGGAGAGTGTGTAGTGCTTGTACTTGTCAGGCTTATGGGGTCCAGGTAGGTTATTCTATGTTGGTTGTACCTTCCAAGCTTATGGGGGCCCGGTTAGGTTCTTGTTTGCTAAATAATTGCTGTGTTATATTTTAAATTGTGAGGTTATTCGTGTTAAATTCTTATCCTTCTTTGTTGATTATTTTCAGTTCTTCTATTGGCTTCATTCATCTTTCATTATTGCCTTACATTTCAGCACATATTGCACGGATGCCCTTTCTTGGGGCACTGCATTAATTTCTGCAGGTGCGAATAGACGTGGTCCAGATCTTCTTAGCTATCCGACATAGTCAATAGTCTGGCTCAGCTACTTTTCTCCGAAGTTGATAGTTAGAGAAGGTTTGTTCTTTTTGTTGTACAACCTTTTGGGCAGGTCGGGGCCCTGTCCTGATCATTATTCCACTCTTAGAGGCTTGCAGGCTACAGTTTCTTAGTTGTTAGTTGTCGTTGGCCGTGTGGGGCCTATGAATATTATATTTTGCGTGATGGCTGTGTGGGGGACTAGTGTAGCTTGCTAGTTAGCGACCTTATCGGCTATAGTATGAGTATGGTTATCTATTTTTCTTCTGTTATAACTAGACAGCACGGTGGTCTTGTCAGCCCGCATAGGATCCCTCTTATCGCCTTGTTTATTGAATTAGCTATTTTCCTTTACAGGTGATGTGTGGCCTTGTCGGCCCGAGGCCGTGTTTACAAATGAGGTATAGCTCATTTTTTTCTTGATTTTGAGTTATCGGTTAGCACCAGAGGTGTCTATGCCCAGTCAAGTCAGCCGGTCCCAGTATAATAAGGTGCCAGTCATGCCCCCGAAGGGTGGGGTATGACAAACTTGGTAGCAGAGCAGATCATATCCTAGAGTCTCTGTGAAGCTATGTATAGTAGCTGCTTTATATGGTGTTGTGCACCACATTCTATTGGCAAGGAGACTACAAGGCATAATAGCGTGAGTACCCTCCTTTCTTTTCCGGGCCATGCTTTAGAGCTATGTTGTATAAGGTAACCCCCTAAACTTACATTATCCTGCTTATCTATAGAGAAAATGTCTGATGCACGATAGACCATGACTAATCGGGTGTTGGACACGGTAGCAGGAGAGGGCATAAGTAGGGGCCCCAACCGAGCCGACCCGATCTGAGGCTTAGGGAGACTTATTCCCAAGAATCTCCTGTAACTCTGTAAATTTAACTACCCTATATGCAGACTTTGTGCATGAACATAACATAACTAAACTTTATATGCCAACAATTTCTGATACTTAGACCGGAGTTATGAGAACTAACTCGGTGGCTACCTGATACTTGGACCAGGATTTAAGTATACGCTCGATACTTGGACCAGGTCTTTATGAGTTTCCTGATACTTGACCAGACTATATACGGGCGAATTGATACTTGAACCAAGATTTTCATACATATTTCCTTGCACATTCAGCCATTTGATACTTAGACCAGAGAGGGCGCGACATTTCTCCCGTGACATTACACAATCGCCCATTCGATACTGCACTGTAGAGGGTGTGCAGTAAACAATGAAAATCATGCAAAAGAGCAAACTTATATTGAGACTAGCAGCTGAATAATGCAATATATATTTGATTCAGAGAACGGGTCCAACTTGAAGGACCAACTTGTGCAAAACAACCGACTCAACAATGCAAAGTAATCGACTCGATAATGAGTCCAACCGAACATCATACCTCTAGCACCGACTGGGACATAAAACATAACTTGACTTGAAAGCTTAACATGAACAAGAGACTCGAGGAACATGACACTAGACCTCGCTTACGGGTTCTTGGAACCAATTATGGATACTTAGACCCAATTTTGGAATACATGGACTCCATATGAATACATAAATTCAACTTAGAAATATTAAATCAACTTGAACTCGACTTAGAATACTTAAACTTAATTATAGATACTTAGCGTCATCATTGCTTAACTTAAACTCGCTAACCTAGTAATTTACCACAATATCTTATGATTAGGAGTTTTGGAATCTCTTTTAGACTCTAAGAAATCTAAAACATTTATACATAAAGGTAGGTGACCATGATGGAGAATCACTACATCGGCATCCTTGTTTACCTTTAGAAACTCAATATTCATTTTAAGCGCACGTTATTCTCGCCGGCCATCTTAGCTTCAATTTATAATTTCATAAGGTGACTAGAATCTCACTATGATAAATATAACATATATGAAATAATGTAAAGGACCATATAACAATTCTCACGCTGAGGGGTCTCCAACTCGATGTACAACTACGACAACAATCACATATCACACTTTAAATACCACATTTCAGCTAGGCATAATCTTAAAATTTAACCTCAATCAGACATGAAAATTTAAAGCTTAAATGAAGCTTAAAATACTTTTTCAAGACTTGTAAAGAGGTTTTTGACTCATTCAATTCACGACGCACGAATCGTGCTTAAAAGAACGCGTATGGGGTGCCTTACATACCTTATTTCCGGTGATCTTTCTTATATCATTTATATATTTCAACTATAAACACTTATCCTCTTAATTACTTGAGTTTATAACTAAGTGACAAGGCTGTTTCAAGCCAATATACCCAGCCAAAACATCACACCAACAACAACCACAACAACAACACACAAGGCAACATTTTAGCATAATGCTACAACTTATTCTACACACTTTTAAGGAAAGAATGAAAGTAGGAAATTACCTAACTTCCTTTGTAATGAACTCCCATAAACATGGAGTTTATTTCCGCAACACACAACTACAACAACCTTCAAAAACGAGTAGTAACCTTCAGCAAAATTGCACCAAAAAGGCACCCAAACTTATGCCCAACCTCTATTTTCAATCTAGATTATTTCAAGTTTGAAATACTAGAAACACTTACTCTTTTGCAGGGCTATTGCCATGCCTCGAGCCCACCCTAGCTTAACACGGTACACCACAAGAGACCCCAAGTGAAACTCCCTAGTCTATCACCACACACTGGAAAACATGCACACCGGAACTTTAAAATAATATCATAAAACATTTATGAAAGACAAGTTCGAAAACATAAAGCCCAAAACATTTGAATAATACAGATAAATTGAAAACCATGCCGTCTGAAAGCCATCTAACTGGTGGAGTTGTCGGGACAAGCCCCGCCTAACTCTAAGTCTAACCGAAATAATAATTCAACCGAAAGAAAGAGAGAAACAAGGCCCTCAAATTATGACGACTCACACTGACTGCAGAGGAGTATCTAGATCGCAAACGGCTAACGATGCTGAGTCTGAAACCTGCAGCTGTATCATAAATCATACAATATAAAAGTATGCTTCAGTAATTTGAAATGTACCGAGTATGCGAGAGAAACATGAATGACATGAAAGAACTAGTAACCGAATCGGCATGACATGAAAATGACCAACCGAAATGCTGAAACTAAATCAACCGATATAAAACTAATATGGCCGTAATGACTCCTGGCTGATGGTCATAAACATGCCCTATGTATGAAATACTAAGTTTGAGATACTACATTGAACAGATTCGGCTGAAGAATCTCGAGAGTAAACTGCATCGACTAGTGGAAGAGGCTATAACCGACATATAACCACTTGAACTAGACGTGGAGTCCGGGGCGTGAATAATACCCCATATGTAGGTCCCAATATACCTTGCTAGGTAAAGGCATGGATTGTGAAAATCACTGTCAAAAAGAGGTGGCCGTTAGGCCAAGTAAACCTACGGTAGCAACGTAGTTCTCGAACTCCGGGGTGTGCCGGGAACCCGACCCTTTCGATAAGTTCTACCCCACCTGGATAATCTTATTATCGCTTACTAATGACAAGCGGATAGCTCGATACTGAGTCCAAGACTATACTAACCTAGGGATACTGTCAGAGAAGCCCTGAGCGTCTTATAGACCAGATTTAGAAACTGAGTTCTAAGACTTGTCGAGCCGTTTATCCGGGAAAGCGTCGTAATTGTCTAGAGAACAAATTGATAATAGAATCAGTCCGAGGTTGGTCAGAGTTATAACTGGAATGTCATAACCACCTAATGGACCAAATAGCTGTAGTCTGGAATCTGGAGTCGGATAACTGGGAGGCACCACTGACACCTCGAAAAGAAAACCGGGAGTCAAACCGATCACCGACATTTCTTGACAACACCGAGTCTAATAATTTCGACCGAGACCGGACATGTAATTATCTGATTATCTCGACAAAAATTTCCCCACATACACCGATAATATGGGAATTTCAAATCTGTTAGAATCAAGTTACAGGAAAACTAGTCCAATAAGCAAGATCCTACCCCATTAACAAAAATTAGGGCTAAAATATTCCACAAGATACAATTTCATAAATTTCTCGAAATAGGGAATAATAAGCAGTAAAAATCATGAGAAATATTCTACTCAAAATTTTAAAGATATAGGTCTGAAAAATCTCCTACATCTCGAATGCATAGGGCTAAACTGTTAGAGGAAAAACAACGAAGATTTTAGGGAAACAAGGAAGAACTATTCCCTTATTGAATTCTTAACATACCTAGTGAAAACTCAAGAATTTCCTTGAGGAACTGAGAAGAAAGGCTGCCTCAGTTTTGCTCTGAAATGCTGTGAGAGGAACTTCTGAGTATTTTTTGGAAGTCTGGAGGGGGAATGAGGGAAATAACCCATTACCCCTACTAAACATCAAAAAAATGAAGCTAAAACGATATGGCTTAGGTCCAAAAGCATAGAAAGTTGAATTTGCCCTAATGAAATTTCCTGAAAAATAGTTCTATCCCCGACCATTACTCATACCACGAGTCGTACCACGAAGTCACGACTGTGGGTCACCTCACCATTTTTTTCAATCTTCCCCGAAACTGGCCACGACTCACATACCACGATTCGTAGTACCATCCTACGGGTCATACTGTCAATCGTGGTATCATCCCCCATACCAACTATGGATTTACCCACGACTTCCTCATCATGACCTCCGTTGTTACATCCTACGAGTCGTACCATGACCCGTGACGACTCACTTTGGCACCACTAAGAATTTCACCACGACTCCTAACAACGAGTCATACCTACGCGTCACGATTCCTAGGAACACCAGATATGAACTCAGGCCCCGAATCTTCACGACTCGAGTCACGAGTCGTAGGTCCTTACCACGAGTCGTACCGAGTCGCCCCGTGCAAAATACCCGGTGTTTTGTTGTAGTTTCCAACTTTAACTCCCGGTCTATTCTTAGCCCTTCTAGGGTATTGCAATATCTCCTTAACATTCGTCCTCGAATGTAGGGAAAAAGCAGCAACCAGAAACATACAATTACCATATGCAAATATTGACCATTAAAGCCGAAAACTAACTAATGACTACCCCGAAAAGAACTACATAGCCAAACTGAATTCAGACATCACATAATATATCATATCATAAAACAAATTTACCGTATGAACGGAACATGAAAACTGATTAGAGGTCTGGGGAAAAACTGATACCTCAAACCGAAACCGAGCTAGTAGGAAATGTTGGGGTATTTAGCCATCATATCTGCTTCAGCTTCCCATGTAGCTCCCTCAACATGCTGGTTTCTCCATAACACCTTTACTAAAGCTACTTCCTTATTCCTCACCTTCCGAACCTGACAGTCAAGGATCTGGACCGGTACCTCCTCATAGGTAAGACTATCCTTGACTGCCACACTATCCAATGGCACCACAGAGGTTGTATCTCCAATGCACTTCTTCAGAAGTGACACATGGAAAATTGGGTGTACTGATGCTAGTTATGAAGGTAACTCTAGCTCGTAGGCCACTTTACCAATCCGCCTCAGAATCTTATAGGGTCCCACATATCGTGGACTAAGCTTTCCTTTTTCCCCATATCTCATCACCCCTTTCATGGGAGAAATTTTCAGGTATACCTAGTCATCAATTGCAAACTCAATTCTCTTCTTCGTAATATCAGTATAAGATTTTTGACGGCTCTGAGCTGTTTTCAACCTTCCTCGAATGAGCTGAACTTTCGCATTGCTTCATGAACTCTAGTTCCAGCCCTATCAAGGCAGATTCTCCAACCTAAAATCACCTTGTAGGGGATCTACACCGCCTACCATATAATGCCTCAAATGGGGCCATCTAAATGTTAGAGTGATAGATGTTGTTGTACGCAAAATCCTCGATAAGAGGTAAATGGTCATCCCAATTAACAATTCTTTAAAATCGATTGCACATGCTCTTAGCATATTCTAAGGTCCGAATGGTCCGCCTCGCCTGTCCATCTTTCTGCGGGTGAAAAGCTATACTGAGCTTGACTTGGGTACCTAGTACTTTTTTAAAAGATTTCAAAGTTGAGAGGTGAATTAAAATTCTGTCTAAAATAATGGATAAGGGCACCCCATGCGCTCCGACTAGCTCCCAATGTAAAGTCTAGCATAGTCCTCAACCGATCTCGTGGTTTTGACTAGGAGGAAATGTGCTGACTTAGTCATCTGGTCTACTACCACCCAAATAAAGTCCTATTGCCGGACGAGTCCGAGGTAGACCCATAATGAAGACCAGTTATTTCCTTCCCACTTCCATGTGGGTATACTAATATCCCGAGTCATCATACCCCTCTCGGTCTCCGGTGTTCTACCTTTTACTTGCTGGCAATTCAGGAACTTAGCTACAGATTCAGCAATATCTCTTTTCATGTCGTTCCACCAGTAAATATCCCGTAAATCACGGTACATCTTAGTTGCACCAAGGTGAATGGAATATCTAGAACTATGCACTTCAGCCAATATTTGCTATCTCAACTCGTCGACATTCGGTACACACTCCAATGTCTTGGTAATGGAGCACACCATCTCCCCTTTGAGAAAGCTTCAATTGTTTTCCTGAGAACTGTTTCCTTAAGTAGGATGGAATCTTCATCTTTCAGGCTTAACCTCCACAACTAAAGAGGAATCTGATCCCGCCCTGCATAACTACTCCACCCTCAGTCGAATCCACCAACTATACCGCTAACCGGGCTAGCCTAGAATATTTTTAGCCAGTTCCTTTTTGCCTTCTTCTACATGAGCCACGCTACCCATAAACACTCTACTTAGTGCATCAGCCACCACATTTGCCTTTCTACTGATATAGCACGCACATGTCCTAGTCTTTCTAGCAGTTCTAACCACCTTCTCTCGATGAAGATTTAGGTCCTTCCCGACTGAACACATACTGCAGACTCTTATGATTTGTAAATACATCTACGTGAGATCCATATAAGTAATGTCTCCATATTTTTAACGCGAACACGACCGGGGCCGCCACTCCAAGTCATGAGTCAGATAGTTCTTCATGGACTTTGAGTCGTCTCGGGAGGTATAGGCTATCACTTTGCCCCCGCTACATCAAAACGTAACCAAGTCCAACTCTGGAGGCGTCACAATATAAACCAACTCCATCTGTTCCTTCTGGCATGGTAAAAACCGGAGCGGTAGTGATTCCGCATTTAACTCCTAAAACTCTTTCTCACACTTCATCCGGTTCACTGAAATTTCACCTTCTTCTGGGTTAACTTGGTCAGAGGAGATGCTATGGAAGAGAAACCTTCCATAAACCATCGGTAATAACCTGCTAAGCCCCGGAAACTTCGGATTTCAGTAGGAGAGGTAGACTTGTATCCCATCGCTTCCAGACCACATGACTCAAGAAAGTCACGTTATTAATAGCGAATTCACACTTGCTGAATCCTATGAATAACTGATGATCTCTGAGAGTCTGTAATGCTAACCTTAGGTGATTGGCATGTTCTTCTTCATTTCTGGAGTACACCAAAATGTCGCAATAAATACAATGATGAACATATCCAGCACGCTTTAAAACCCTATTCATCAAATCCATAAAGGCCGCCGGGGCGTTCGTTAACCAAAGGATATCACCACAAACTCATAGTGATCATACCGAGTTCTAAAATGCTGTTTTTTGGTATGTCACACTCTCTGACCCTAAACCCATGGTATCCTGACCAAGATTGATCTTGAGAAACAACCGACTCCCCGAAGCTGGTCGAACAGTCATCAATTCTAGGTAGGGGATATTTGTTCTGGCTGTGACTTTGTTCAGCTGACGGTAATCTATGCACAATCTGAGGGTACCATCCTTCTTACGCACGAATAGCACCGGAGCACTGCAGGGAGATGCTGGGTATGATAAAACCCTTTCAAGAAGATCTTAGCCGCTCCTTCAACTCCTTAAGCTCAACCGGAGCCATTCCGTAAGGAGGGATGGAGATGGGCTGAGTATCTAGGAGGAGATCTATTCCAAAGCAGGGGGAACTCCGGGAAGATCCTTGGAAAACACATCTCGGGAAACTCGCAACAATCGAACTGACCAATGGTTGTGGTCTCAAAGTTGGAATCCTTGACCTGAACTAGATGATAAAGACATCCTTTAAAAATGAGTTTCTCGGGCCTTAAGGTAGGAAATAAACCTACCCTTAGGTGCTGAAACCGCTGCCTGACTATTCTTAAAACTGCTCATTAGAACCGAATTCTGACAACTCTAGTTAAGTAATCAATCGAGGCATAGTAGGAGTGTGTAACCAATCCATGCTAAGAATAAGGTCGAAGCTGACCATGTCTAGCTCTACAAGATCAGCTGAATTACTTTGCCTTAACAGACTAGGTATTCCTTCTATACACCCGACCGGCTCTAACTAACTCGCCAATGGGGGTGGAGACTAAGAATGCTCCCGAGAGGACTGACTTATATTGAACTGAATTTCTATATATGGAGTCACGAATGAAAGAGTAGCTCCTGGATCTAAGAGGGAATATACGTGTAGATCAAGAGACGAATATACCGGTAACTAGTGTTCGGTGTGAGCTTTCCCGATCCCGATGAGAAGATAGAGCATAGAAACGATTCTCCGGGAGCTGGGAGCGCCATTTGTACCGAGAGTTTTCTCAAAGTAAGCTGGTCGACCTGATGGAGCTGATGAGGTAGTGGATTGTGATCTCCTCGCCCAGCTGGGCACTTTCGAGTCGGTGCCTGCTCGGCCCACATCCAAAATGCCCCGCCCGTAGACACTCTTCAGCCGATTCCTGCCGCACTTGGAGAAAGCTGGATACCTGTTCCCTGTGTTGTGGGCTTGAGACTCGCGTGCCAGATGAGCCTACCCCTCCGATCCTGGCGGGATCGAAAGGTTGGGGCGCTGGCCGAGCGAGGTGCTGGGCCCCTCTGCTGTTGCTGCCGATGTGGGAAGCTACCACGCGATCTCTCGTGGCTTAAATCAATGACCAGCTTCTTTCCACTTGTTCTTACGTTCCGTATATTTTACCTTCTTACCTCAATCTGCCGCATAAACAATTAGGCTAGAGAGGTCCATGTCCTGATCAGCATCATGGCCCCGCACTTTGAGGACCAGATTAGACACTCCATTAATGAACTTAAGCATACGAGCCCTCAACTCGACCACCATCTCGGAGCATACTTTGATAACCTGGTAAATCCAGAGCATACTCCTCTACCGTCCCCGTCTCTATCGCAAGTTCATAATCTCTTCCATCTTAGCCTCCCTTAGCTCCCGAGGGAAAAAGACCAGGAAAGCGTGGAATTCTTCCCACTCCACGTCCTCAAGCCTCCCGCTGGCCGCCACTCCTTCCACCGCTCATACCAAACTCCAAGGCCCTTAAGCCGGTAGTGTTGTGTCGCACTGAGGAGCCGACACCTATAATACAAGTAATCTTTCTAATCTCATCTATAAACCCTTGTGGGTCCTCTCCCACCTTCGCTCCATGAAAATCTGAGGGTTCATCCGGGCTAAATCCCGCACCCGAGAAGCAGTTGCACCCATTTGTGGCTACCGAAACCACTGTCACCGGTTGGTGACTCGCTTGAGCTAAGTACTGAATGGCCGCCCGACTCGGGCGGTGGATAAGGATTCATCCTGAGGTGCTGCCGGAGATGATGGGGCAGGTCTGTTGAAATTAGTAGCCCTTCTTCTATTACCACGTCTGGGTGGCATGGTTCACGAAATGAAAAAGAGCACGAATTAGAGTCTCATTTTTGCACCCGACTTAACACACGATAAAGAGTATGAACAAAGGAAATTTATGCGTCGCATTTCTGAATTTAATGAGTGATGCGAGAGAATCATGAATGACATGAAAGAACTAGTAACTGAACTGGTACATGAAATGACCAACTGAAATGCTGAAAAAACTAAATCAACCGATATAAAACTAATATGGTAAAAAATGACCCCGGCTGATGGTTATAAACATGCCCTATGTCCGAAAGCCATCGAGTCTTAGATACCGCACTGAATTGATCTGGGCTGAAGAATCTGAGAGTAAACTGTACTAACTAGTGGGAAAGGCGGCTATAACCAACATATAACCACGTGAGCTAGACGTGAGTCTGATTTACACACCGTGGTAGGGCCTAATATACCTTTCTAGGCTATAAAAGCATGGATTTTGAAAATCACTAACAAAAGGGGGCTATTAGGCCAAGTAAATAAAACCTATGGTCGCAACGTAGTTCTCGAACCTGGGTGCGCTGGAACCCCAACCTTTCGGTGCTAAATCTTACTCCCACTGGATAATCTTATTATTGCTACTACCGACAAGCGGATAGCTCGATATCGGGGTCAAGACTATACTAGCCAAGGGATACTGCCAGAGAGTTTCCCGAGCCTTATAGACCACACCAAATTTGGAAACTGAGTTCGAAGACTGGTCAGAGCCGCTTATCTGGAAGCGTTTGTAATGGTCTAGAGAACAAACTGATAACTGAACTGGGTCCGAGGCCGGCCGAGTTATAACTAGAATGTCATGACTACCTAGAGAACCAACACCATAGTAAAAATCTCGAGTATGATAACCGGGAGGCACTACCGTCACCTTTGAAAAGAAACCGGAGTCAAACTCGATCAACCGACATTTCTGACAACACCGAAGCCCAATAATTCTGACTGAAACTGGACATGTAATTATCTGACTAAAATTTCCGAATACACCGATAATATGGGAATTTCAAATCGTCGAATCAAGTTACAGGAAACTAGTCCAACAAGCAAGATCCTAAATTTTACCGAACTGAAAATTAGGGCTAAATTATTCCACAAGATACATTTCTCATAAATGCCTAGAAATAGGGAATAATAAGCAAGAAAATCATGAGAAATATTCTACTTAAATTTAAATATATAGGTTCGATAAATTCCTACATCTCGAATCCACAAGGCTAACCGTTAGAGGAAAAACAACGAAGATTTTATGGACACAAGGGAAGAACTATTCCCTTATTGAATTCCCACATACCGTTAAAACTCAAGAATTTCTGAGGAACAAAGAAGAAAAAGGTTGCCCTAGCCGTTGCTCCGTAATGCTCTCTAAGAGGAACTCTACGTATTTTTTTTGGAAGTCTGAGTGGGAATGAGGGAAATAACCCATTACCCTACTAAAACGTCTAAAATTAAAGCTAACCACATGGTTTAGGTCAAAGCATAGGAAAGTCGAATTTTCCCTTAATGAAATTTCTCTAAAAAACAGTTCTGGCTTACTAAGCACAGGTGGGTACTGGAGGTCTCTCCTGACATTGGGAACCGGATGGAGCTAAACTCTAGTCTCTCCTCGACCCGAACTGAGGTGGGAGCACTCTCTATAGCTGAGCGACCGAACCCTGTAGTCTCCTCTAGATTCTCTATAAGACTTCGCGCAGCTTCCTCTATCACATTTCCTCTAATCTTGTCCCCTACGAGTATCACGAATCGAGTGAGCCACTCTTAGCTCCTCTGAGAAAAATCCTGGATATTCTCCTGAGTAGATACCCCAAGCAATCACGAGCTATATAAAGCCTTAGCTCTAACACGAACCGATGAACTATATCCTGCATCAGTTGGACTAGGTGTGGAGCATACCGTGCCAAGGAATGAAACCAAAGGCAATACTCCCGCACACTCATATTGCCCCGCTCCAAGTGCAAAACTGCTCAGCTCAGGACTTTTGAAGCTCTCGGGGTAGATACTGGTGCATAAAGGCCTCAGAGAACTCCTCCCACTCAGCTAGCTGACCGCTCCCGATTCGCTGTACTGCAAGTGTACAAGTCGTGCAAGTAATATAGTGGCTCTATTAGAGAACCGGAATGTCGAACCCATAGGATCGGACCCATTCCTCTAACTATCCAATAAAGTGTGATCTTGAATACGGAAGATGTTGATTATACATGTTTTCGAGGTAGATTTAATTAAGTCTTAGTTTTTGGTCAACGAAATACCCTGAATTCACTCTAGGAGCAACATAGAGTTAAAACCGGATAATCATGCGATACTACGATTTGAAATGGTTTAATCATGAAACTATCGATTGTTGTTTCACATAATTAGAATTGCATGTTCATGGTCTTTTGAGCTCCTAAACACGACAAACTAGCCTCACTGCATCATTGTGAGCGAGGATGCTACTTCTAGTTCGTGGGCAATTAATTATGTTGTGGTTTACGTGGAAATGATTAAGGACTTTCGTGCGTCTAATCATTTAACTCAACTTAGCCTCACAACTACTTCTTCGAGTGGTGATGTGATAATCCTAAGTTGGTCTCTAAATACCCCCGTTTTATCAACCAAGCAAGGTGTTAGGTATATTTCATCCTAACACGAAATTATATCGTGAGATACAGCTCGCTCCTCACATTCTCATGTCCTTATCTAGGTAAATGCTTTCTCTAGCATATGCCTGCTATGATATATTTTCATGGTGATCAATCATAAAAACAACCAACAATCCGTAATGTGCGACAAAACAATAATCAATAACTTAATTCCAAAACAATTTCATACAATCACAATCATAATTCATGGCTTCAACCCTATAGAAGGGTTCTAGCCTTACTGTTCGTAAAACTACAAGAAACTACAACTAAATTAACATACTTACAAGAATTGATAGATGAGAAGGGAATTTGACAAACGCTAGCTGAGTTCTTCGTACTTCTCCTTCTCACTCCTAGGTAGTTTTCCGAATAAAATCGTGACCAATTGAATTTAGGAGCTAAGGGCTTAATTTATAGTAAATGAGAAACGTGCAAAATTTAGCCTGTCATGGAATGGCTCCGTGTCATGGAGTGTATCGCGGAGCACTGCCGCTGTGACACGGAGGTGGGCCGCGGGAGGCCTCCGGAAATCACCAAAATCGACCCTAGGCAGCTCCCTGTCAGCGTTGGCAGCATGTCACGCCTTTGGGCAGCACATTGGCAATCCTCTATCGCGGAGCTGGCAATGGCGTGGCACGCTGTTGGGCGCTGAGCACTACCTGCCTGTCGCATCTGCTTGCGTGCCTAGCATAGGCATGGCACGGCGCGGGCGCGGCACACGCACGCCGTGGCACGCGCCCGGCACGGCGCTTGCCATGGCCTACCCTTGCCGACTTTCACCCAAGCTCCCGACTCCATTCTTCTACTTCACCAACTTATAAATTAGTTCCTTGTAATCATTGAAACCTACAAAACAAGGACTAATCATGTTGGTTAGCACATAGACTGTTACTTATATAAAATCACATGAAAATGAATAAATTACTTAGCTAAACAAGACTAAATTAAGTTATAAAGCATCACTCGGGCATGCTATTTGCCCGAGATCACAACCCCACACTTAAAGTCTTGTTCGTCCTCGAACAACCTTTTACATCGTATGCATATGGAGACTCACACATAACTAATTTAGCGAGATAATTCAAGCTACAACTATAATGATTATTTAAGACAACAAGCTAAAAATAGAGCATGCACGATTTGGTCATTGAAATGAAATACAACTATAAGACTTCTTAACCTAAGAATCGACTCTCACCTTAGCAAACTCATGTCAATCAACTGATTAAGAAATCCCACATGAATTATCCTTCATTCAACATGTGCCTCACGGAAAGAGAGTTACCCATTTTCGTCACGCAAAACAATTTTTTAAATCACAACATGTGGTGGGTACATGAATAGAACAACGCCCACTCTCGCAAAGAATTCATGCATCATGTAATGACCCATAAGCTCTTTTTAGTGTTTTACTCCACTAATTTGAGGATGTATGAATGTAAGATCAAGTAGACTTTTTAGGTTGTAATGTAACTCAAGTACGGGTAGGTACTATTATGGCCAGTAATAGTGACTATCTTTCCTAAGCGCTTTTAATACATCACGCCCTCATTAAGAACTTCCCTTTCCTTACTTCACCTTTTTCTCCTTTCAGCTTTCTTTTTCCTCTTATGTTCCCCCTTTCTTTTAGGCACTTTTAGCTATTTAGTAAGGAGTTCTATAAATACTTTTCATTAATTTATTTTCTTACTCCTTACTCAAACTCAACCATTTTCACACAAGTGCACCCTTGACCTTCTCAACTGTTACAACTTCCACTTTTCTTCTTTTTTTTCTATTGTTCTCACTCCTTTAATCTTTCAGAATTTTCTTCTCTTTAAGTGCTTAGAGCTTTGATCAAACGTTAAATGAAAGAAAAGGGTTAAGCTTATGTTGCAGCTATCAAAGAATAGGCTCAAGGCTCAATTGGGCTAACTAGGATTAATTTCTCAAGGTAGGTAAAATGAGGGATAAACATTAGGTTCATTCAAAGAAATGCCTAAATCATCTCCTACAATTAACATCCTTCATTTCTTTTTTCATTTCATGAACACACCAGACAAGTTCTAGACAATCCACAATAGCATAGAATGCTCAAAAACATTACACTCATGGCACATGCTCAATTCAAGACACATTCAACAGACTCTTACTCAGCTAATCACAAGAATTCAAATTAAGCTTCAATTATATTGAGTCAAATTCAAGAGCCTATGTGTCTCGCAACAAAGTTATACACTTGCATGCTTCAACACCGAACATACTTGCATCTTACAATCATGTATAGCACATAACAAGAACATCAAGCATCCATTAGCTACGGTTTCAAAACCCAAAGCCTATCGACTA
The DNA here is from genome assembly GCA_018107945.1 of Datura stramonium. Taxonomy (NCBI): domain Eukaryota; kingdom Viridiplantae; phylum Streptophyta; class Magnoliopsida; order Solanales; family Solanaceae; genus Datura; species Datura stramonium. The sequence continues at coordinate 68,435 of JACEIK010003545.1, read as the reverse complement.
ATTTTTTCCTCAAGCATAGTCATCCATCCATCGTCGGAAACAAATCCCAACTATGACTAAACATAATATACAGACAAAGAATTTTTTTATTTCTTCGGTGCAAAGACCTCCCGTCGAAAAAGAACTGAAAAGAAAAACCAACGGGTGATGAAGTCATGCTTAACTCACCAAAAATTTTCAAATTTCTCCCCAAATTTCACATAAGCATTACATTCACCAAACTTTGTTAAACACAAAAATTTTTGAAATTTTTCTCACCCCACACTTAAATCATGCTATGTCTCATAGCATCAAATTAACATTTTAAGGATAAGAAATACTTCCGAGCCTCTATGCTAGCTAAAAGCATGCTTTCCTTTCAAGATTTCAGAGGTGGGTGTTCGACCCACACTTCTTCTATTCCATGCTCTTTAGCTTCCACCTTCTCGGTACTCACTTCCTCCATCTCGTGCTTTAACTTTCCACCAAAAACACCAAGAAAAAATAAAATTAAAAAAATCAAACACAAAAAATCAAAATTAACAAAATTGTACCTGAGGTACCCTGGGTTGCCTCACAAGAAGTGCTCTTTATTTGTCGTGGCACGACGTGGGACTGTCCTTTCGTGACCTCTCATACCCGGGGTTTCTTCAGAAACCAACTTCCTTTTCTTGCCTAGAGGAAACAAACTTCCAATTCTGTTCCTCTCTTTTCTCCAACTTCTTCTCAATTTGAAGCCCTCATCAGACTCTGAGCTGAATACTTGACATGCTCTTTGGCCGTGCACCCAGGGAATCCTTCTCCACCCCACACTCCATCTTCCGGGCCAAATACACTAACCTCGATGAAGGTTTCAGATGTGTGGATGGGTTCATTTCTTGGTAAAGGCGGAAGAGTTCTTCTTCATCTCAACCTCATTTTCAAAGGTCCCTGCCAAGTCATCACCGCTTCCTCCGGTGGCCAAGAATGGATGTCCTAAGATCAAAAATTGGTCATCAAGCTGAAAATCTAAGATAATAAAATTCACAGTATAATAAACTTACTTATAGCGTCCTCTATTACCTATATCAAAGTCACTAAGTAATTTTGTCAGCCACTTAATAACCTTGTCAGCTCGGTTTTCCCAACCCTGTGGTGCTGAATAAGGATAGGGGCATTAGATCAACTGCTGCCCCTAAGTCACCCAAAGCTCGTAGCACCTCGCCTTACCAATTTGTATGGGGAGGGGGTACTCTGGGTCTTTTGAGCCTTTGGCATTTTGCCCAATACCCTGTGACTGCACTCTTTAGTCAGTGCTACAGTTCCACGTCCACTCAATTCCAACTTCTGTTCGCCATCCATCCTTCAAGTATTTAGCATACTTGTGCATTCCCTGCACATCAATAAGAGGTTTATATGAAGTTCTTTGAAACTCTCGCAGAACTTTTTGAAACATTCCTCCTCCTTGCTCTTCTGGAATTTCTGTGGGAATGGTGGTGGTGGTCTCGTGGTGGCCAATGAAGGTTGGGTGCATTTTGCTTCCCAGCACTGACGCTCCATGTCGGTGGATGGTCCTGGTCTAACCAACTTCGGCTGCACCTCCTTTCTCAGCTCTTTAGGCACTGCATCAGCTAATTGCTTTCCGCTCTAAGACTGATGGCATTGATCTCGCCAATAGGATCTACGTCGTTTTGGCACCCCCCGGCGACATCTTTTGAGCAGCTTCTATCTGACCCACTTTTTTTTCAAGATTGCGGGTGCCTACTTGCTGATTCATTAAGTCTGTTGCCATCTCGCCTGATTTTCCGCTAACCATTCTGGGTCTCCATAATTTTCTGCGTTGTTTCCTCAATGTTGCCGCTAAACCTGCCCATCATTCTACCTATTTTGGTTGATACTGTTGTTGTTGAGGGTGCTGATACCCTTGCTTGGCTTCACCCCATGAAAATCCGTGGCCCTGCCAATTTCTGTTGGAGTTTTTCCAAAATTTCATTCCTATGCACACTTACCAACAAAATTGACTGATTCCGGATTGGCTCCACAAGATTCTGCATTGTGCCCAGTATTACTGCAAATTTCACACCAACTAGGAGCTTGCTGAACTGCATTAACCTGGCCCTGGTGTTGGTTCATACTCAGTTTATTGAACTGAGTCATCATTCATGTTGGAACGGCGCTAACTATGCTTCCAAGGCATTCATTCCTTCAACCTCTATCAACCCCCGATCTCTTCCTGCCCCTCTCGATGACTGTTGTTTCACTCTGGATCTCTTGTGCACTTTCTGTTCAACAAAGTGTACAACTCATCATATGTCTTCTCCAAGGCTTGCCCGTACCCAATGCGTAGTCCAAGAATATTTTTTGTGTGTGGGTCTAGAATTTCCATAAAGGTATGGGCTAGCACTTCATGTGATTGCTAGTGATGGGGGCATTCTCAACAATGACTTGGAATCTTTCCTTAAGACATATATAAGTTCTCATCGGGCTTCTGCTTGAAACTGAGTATTTCACTTCGCAACTTTGCAGCTTTGCCTAAAGGAAAGAATCTCGATAAGGAACTTAGCCAAGTCATTCCACGAAGTTATGGAGTTCGGTGGCTCAGCCTTCAACCACTTTTTTTCCTCTCCCAACAGTGAATGGGAAGAGGCCTAGTCAGATGATAATCTGTGGACACGCCGGTGGGGACAAACGTGTCACTAATCTCTAAAAAGCTCGTAAGTGCCGCCGTGTCCTCATGTGCTATCTCCAGTGAATTGACCACTGTACCCAACAGCTGCAATTCACATGTTCTGTTTAAGCTCAAAGTCTCCTCTAGGCCTGGGATTTATGGATACTACAAAGGTCACATTCGTTGCTAGTGGGATTGCCACTTCGCTGAATCGGTTGGATGCTATTGCTTCCATGACAATTGTGATTAAGTCACGGTGGTTTTTTGTTGTACCTTTCTTGAAGTCTTTCAGCTTGCTCAAGAGCTACTCTCCTTCAAACGGATTTGATGTTCAGACCAAGCAACGTTTCCACAAGCTCTCTCTATTTTAGCCAGTCATTGCCGTAGACACACCTATCGCCAAAGAATAAATCGTACCAAGACCAAGTTTCTCAACACTTAAGGAAATTTAAAAATCACACAAAAACAGATAAATTATCAAAACTCGCCGAGTCCCCGGCAACGGCGCGCAAAGCTTGACCGTTCCCGGGATCTGCACGTACCGCATTGTACGGGTCGCAGGCAATATAGCGGTTTCAGAGAACCGAAATGTCGAACCCACAAAAGACTAGATCCCTCTAACTATCCATTACAAGTGTGATCTTAAATACGGAAGATGTTGATTATAGACGTTTTCGAGGGATATTTAATTGGGTCTCGTTTTGGTCAACGAAATACTCTGAATTCACTCTAGGAGCAACACAGAGTTAAAACCAGATAATCATGCGATACTACGATTTGCAATGGTTTAAGCATGAAACTATCGATTATTGTTTCGCATAATTAGAATTGTATAAACATAACTTGAGACTCTCTAAACACGACAAATCCAGCCTCACTGCATCATTGTGAGCGAGGATGCTACTTCTAGTTCGTGGGCAATTAATTATGTTGTGGTTTACGTGAAATGCTTAGGACTTCAAAAGTGCCTAATAATTTAACTCAACTTAGCCTCACAACTACTTCTTCGAGTGGTGATGTGATAATCCTAAGTTGGTCTCTAAATACCCCCGTTTTATCAACCAAGCAAGGTGTTAGGTATATTTCTATCCTAACACGAAATTATACGTGAGATACAAACATGCTCCTCCTCACATTCTCATGTCCTGACTCAGGTAATGCTTTCACATATGCCCAAGCTAACGTGTATGTTTTCATGGTGATCAATCATAAAAACAACCAACAATCTAAATGCAAGACAAAAAATAATCAATAACTTAATTCCAAAACAATTTCATACAATCACAATCATAATTCATGGCTTCAACCCTAGAGGAAGGGTTCTAGCCATTCATGTTCGTAAAACTACAAGAAAACTCAACTAAATTAACATACTTACAAGAATTGATAGATGAGAAGGGAATTTGACAAATCTCTAGATGAGCTCTCCCACTTCTCCCTTCACTCCTAGGTAGTTTTCCTGCACAAAATCGCACCAACTGGATTTAGAGATAAGGGACCCTATTTATAGTAAATGAAAAATGTGCACAATTTAGATTGTCATGGAATGGCTCCGCGTCACGGAGTGTATCACGGAGCACATCCTCCGTGACACTAGGTAACGCAGAGGCTCCGAAATCACCAAAAATCGACCCGAGGCAGTTTTCTTCCCCCTTGGGCCGTTGGCAGCGTGTCACGCTGGGCAACGCGTTGGCAATCTCTCTGTCACGGAGCTGGCACGGTGTGGCACGTTGCTGGCGCGCTGGAGCACTGTTTCGCCTGCCGTACCGCCGCGTGTCGGGCATAGGCGTGGCACGGCGCTGGGCGTGGCACACTGCCTGGCGCGGCGCCTTGCCATGGCCTACTCCTGCCGACTTCTGCCCATTGCTCCTGACTCCATTCCTCTACTTCACCAACTTATAAACTAGTTCCTCGAAATCATTGAAACCTACAAAACAAGGACTAATCATGTTGGTTAGCACATATATTCACATTTATATAAAATCACATGAAAATGTATGCAATTACTTAGCTAAACAAGACTAAACTAAGTTATTAAGCGTCACTCGGCATGCTATTTTTGCCCGAGATCACTGGCTGTGCATCAGCTCCTCTAGATCAAGCCCAAGCCTCATACTACAAAATAGCCACATCCCATAGCCTGAATGCACTAACTCTACCCCCTCTGTCACTATCGCCCGCATGACCTTCAACACTCTGTAGGTCTGATCAATGAAGTCCTGAGGATCCACACTAGTGTCTGATCTAGTAAATACTGGAGGGCTCAAACTCAAAAACTTGCGGACTCTAGAACTCTGAGCTGCTTGACCTCTATGTCCCTCCATCGCCTCCAATCGTTGCTCCTGTCCAGCAGTAATACGAGCCATCAACTGAATGGGCTCCCTCTAGAACCGATCCTTCCGGAGAAACTGGAGATGCCACAGGCGCGGGAGAGTCTGCCACTCTATCACCCTCAGGTACAGCTGGTGCTGGAGGAGATGGAGGTCTATCTGCCACCGCTCTGGCTGGGGCAGGGGGATCTGTAACACCTGGGGAAGGGGACTTGCTCTAAGCCTCTAATTAGTCCCCCTGATCCACTAGAGGGCGACTGATATTCTCTCCTACGACTGTGCCAATCAACCGCATAGTCATCCTCCTCGTCACAGGCATACTTTGAAGCAATAACATGACTCATATATCATAATACTTATGACCATTCTCTATAGCACGAACTATTAGTAAAAGAAATGAAACAACTTCTAAATGTCCTGTAGCCTCCTGATTGTAAGTATGGTGCACAACATACTCATAAGTAAGACTTTACTAGACATGGCTTTGTGGACTACCTGGGACATGACTTCGCTCTGTACCAAGTTTGTCATGCCTCAAAACTGGGGTAGGGCGCGACTAGCACTCGATTCCAAAGAGATCGAGAAATCGACTATATAACTTCTGAACTATAACCCTTAGGCCATTTTGGCCACCTATCAAAGTCAATTATACATCGAAATGGACTGACCCGGCCTCAACAAACATGACAAGATAGAATGCCAACAAGGTCATAATAATATCTAAAATGAAACTGCGGAAGGCCAGCTATGCCACAAAACACAGTGGAATGAACAACTGTACAACTAGTCCACAAAAGCCTCTGAAAGAGTAAAACAATACTGAATGCACGGGATAGGGCCCTGGCCTACCCATCTGTACAACAAAACTCAGAATAACCAAACCAAGCATAGGCTCCTGAAAGAGGGGAGCATACCAACTCTGCACTAAATCTGGGTTCTTACCTGTACCTGCAACACAATTGCAGGGTCTTCAGGCAAAGGGATCTCAGTACAAAGAAATGCACTGGTATGTAAGATTGAAAGATGTAAATAAGCAATGCCAAAGATAAACTGAACCAGAGAAGGGAATAGCTACAACCTGATACTCTGGAACCTGTCAACATAAACAATGGCAAATAGCAGCTAAACATAACTCAAAAGATAGGGCAGAGAGATAATCTGTAACTCTGTAACTGACTACCCTATATGTAGACTTTGTGTATGAACATAACATAACTGACTTATATGGCAACACTTCCAATACTAGGACTGGAGTTATGAGAATTGACTCAGTGGCTACCTGATATTTGGACCAGGACTCTATACGACCGACTTAATACATGGACTAGGATCTTCATATATATATTTCCTAGCACATTAAATCATATGATACTTAGACTAGAGGGCATGCGGAATTGCTCCCATAACATCGCACAATCAGCCATATGATTTTACGCTTGAGTCTTGGAATTTTAAAAGAAAAATTGAAGGTTTCACCCTAGGTTAAAAGAGTGAAAAAAGGTTGATTTGATAGCGATATTGAGATTTACTTATAGGCTTGAACTCGTGGGATTATGAGTAACATGAAAATGTAATCAATATCGAATTTTATCGAATAATATGCTATTATGGACAAGGGGTAACAAACCTTCTTGTATTACCCCTTTTTGGAACATTAAGTCACATGGCTATCCATCTTATGTAGTCCATGGACTACTCGTCTTACCCAACAAGCTCTCAATAAAGTCAAGTGTATCTACTAAATGGTATGATTCCATCATCTAACACAAGGGAGCATAGAATCACTATTCCACGTCTTACCCACAAATAATGCAATGTTAACTAATAAACAAGTATTTGCAACTACTAAAGATATTTCTAACATGAGATACTACTGAATTGGCATGCTTTAACAATCAACATTAAGTATACATTCTCAAATAATATCAAATGCTAAGTACATGGTTATGTATAAATTTAAAATAAATAAGGCCCTTGTGGCCAATATCGGGTACTAAAAATGGCTATCTAGCTCATACTCACCTCATACATGAACTGGAATGTTTTAAATACGTCAAACAACATGCTTTTTATTAAAAACAAGTAATCTAAGAGTTAAAATCTCACTCGCCTTATGTAACGACCCCCTCATTTTGAGTATTATAACCCTTTTTCCACAATTGAGACTTCCTACGAGTTCAACATGTGTTTTAAGACTTGTAAGGATGGTGACACAGGCTCCAGGTACTCGAATATGTTTAAGAGGAGAAAAATGAAAACTAGAAGTTGAAAACTTAAGATTTAACCAACGTCAAGATTTGGGGTTAACAAACCCAAATCCCCTAAGCCATGATGGCACCCACACCCAACCCGGTAGGTGAGCTATTTTCGTATTTTAATTCATTTTCATTACTAACATGTATATAGTAAGCATAATCAATGATAAATTATAAAATATTTCTCGAAATTATATAAGAGTGGAAGATATAATCAAATATCCTAAATACCCGGTGATACGGGTCAAGAGCACCTAATGTGAAAATAAGTATAAGATTTTTTTCACCACACTATCTAGAAATGAAAGACAATTAAATAAAGAAACAAAATTGAAGTTCGGTGCCAACAACTTACCCTAAAACTTCAAATAGCAGAACTCAAATCATCTTTTCATAATCAACTTGTACTCAAGTAAATACCTGCACATAAACATGCATCAAATACAGTATGAGTGTGGGAAATACGTGTAGTCAATATCATTAATGTTGACTGACCCTAAACTGAAGTAGTGGCGAAGGTTGGTCTAAAAACACCTGCTTTAAAAAATATAATAATCAATAGTGTAGAAATCAAAAAATAAGAGATGAATTATCTCTATACACTAGATAAAGTCTCATATTAAATCAAGTAAAGCAAATAAGCCTGATTATTTTCAAGAATTCAACAAAATCAATCTATAGAGAAGTTCAACATGATTCTTCCTAAGAATCTAGTTATAAGTTCAAACATCTCAATAAGATTAGATATGTTTAAAAGCCATTCAACATAATGCAACCCGTTGTATACATGCAATCCAAGCCAACCACATATTTAAGATAAAGATGAAATATAATGCATCCCACAGCAGGCATGCAATACAAGCCAACAACAATATTACAAGTAAATATGAAATATAAAGCAATGTAATAGACATATACAACTGGTATATACACGCTCCTTTTATTAGGTAGACATGACCCATGGGGGACTCACAAGGTCCATATATCCACCTAGAACCATTTCCTATCGGGTAACCAGCCATCCAAGATAAAATCACATCACTCTGGCTGGAACCATTTCCCATCTGGAAACCAGTTTTTCAGGCTAAAATGATATCTCAGTTCGAAACCATTACCCATTGGGAAAAAAGACATATAATCCATAAAATATAATATGCATGATATATTACATAAAACTTGATGTCATATATATGTAGGGAAGATGCAGAACCATTCAATACTTTCATGACCTAAAATTGGGAGAGGGCACGACTGACTTCTAATACCTAACCGACTGGAAGACTGATTATACAACATCTGTAACTGACATTCAGGCTGACCAGGCCACCTATCACAGTTATCTACAACTCAGGAAGGGACCGACTAGGTCTCAACATACAATAACAAGAGATAAGATGCCGACAAAGCCATAATAGAAACTAAAACAAACTGTGGAAAGCTAGCAAGGCCACATATTGAACTAAAACTATACAACTAGTCCATAAAAACCTCTAAAAGAGTAATAAACTGAATGCACGGGATAGATTCTCGGCCTACCCATAGTGTACTGCAAAACTCAAAAGACAAGCTAGACTATAGCTCCTGAAAGAAGGGGAGCATACCAACTCTATGGTAAAAAGCAACTCCTACCGCATTTGATGGTCTAAACCTTTATTTTTACCTGCAACATGATTGCAGGGTTCCTCGGGCGAAGGTACGTCAATAAGAAAAATATGTACTAGTATGTAAGGCTGAAAATTATAAAAAGAATAATGCCAAAGATAACTGTCCCAAAGAAGGGAACATAACAACAACCTAAAACTCTGGAATCTGTCTACACCACAGTGGCAAATAACAGCTGAACATAACTCAAGAGATAGGGTAGAGAGAGACAACCTATAACTTTTTAATCTGCTACCCTACATACAGACTATATGCATAAGCATAATTCAACTGACTCATATGAAAACACTTCCAATACTTGGATTAAAGTTATGAGAGTTGACTCGGTGGCTACCTGATACTTGGACCAGGATTTAAGTATGGCTACCTGATATTCGGTCAGGATTTATAAGAGTTACTTGATACTTAGGCCAAGATTTTATAAGTTACCTAATACTCGAACCCATACTTCCATGGTCGACTGATACTTAGACTAGTATTTTCATATATAGCACCTCACACCATCAGCCATCTAATACTTGGACCAAAGAGGGTGTGTCGTAAGCAGATATGCAACAACGCAGAAAATGCAAAATATGCAAAACTGATAATTAGAGTGGATAATTTACAAAATAACCAAAATGAGAAAAATCAATACTGGGACCAACAAACTGAACAATGCAGTGTAACTTAATAAGAAGATGGGTCCAACTCGGTGGACCAATTGAACATATTACCCCTAGCAACTGACAGAAGGGGTCATAAGACTTATCTTGGCTCAGAAGCCTAAATATAAACTTAAGAGTTTGAGAAACTTAGAACCTAACTTGACTTACAAACCCTTGGAGTCAACTCTGGATATTCAAACCCAACTTGGAATACTACTCCTCTTTTGAATACTTAGATCCAACTAAATTGCTTAGACTCAATTCAGATTCAACTTGGAGTACTTGGACTTGACTTGGAGTCCTTGGACTTGTCTTTAGAATACTCGAACTCACTTAGCATTCTTGGACTCACTTAGTGTTATGACCCCAGCTGAGACCCTAGACCGAGACACGAGACCTAGAACTATGAATGACTCCAAGCTAACCCGTGGTACATACATAGCATGACTAAAGATCATAATCAAGTGAGAATTAACATAAGCACGGATAAGCGAAAATCTAATTATCAAACATCGTAAACAAAAGCGATAATATCAAAACACTGAGTCACAAAGCTGAACATGCTATCTGTAAGCCTCTAATATCTGATGAGATGCTGGGACAAGCCCCTATCTAACCCCACATTTGAACTAAAACAACACATAAAAAGCATAAACTGATAGTTGTCCTCAAAAGATATAGAGTCACCCAAAGACAGGATGGAGCTGAGCTGAGTGAGAGCGAGCTATCAATGAGACTGAGATGGATCACCCGAACCTATATCATGAGATGATATAACATAGGGTATGTGGTCAGTACTTGGATTGTACTGAGTATGTAGAGAAAGTAAGAACATGCTAGTAAACGAAAGTATAAATCATGCATATAAATCAAAAGAATCGGGAGAGTAAGGACAAAATGCTTTAGACCATAAATTTGAAGTATACATAAACATAAGCTATTCATCGTAATATGAACATAATGACCCAAGGTTTAGAATATAGAAATCATATAACTTATCATGCTCGAAATCGTAAGTGAAAACTCATGAACTGATCAATGGGTCAAATATTTTATAAAAATATAATATCATAAGTCATGAATATAAGTAATTGAAAACATGCGGAACAATGGTAGATTCTTATAACCGACATACCCCATATGAGCATACATGGAGCCCAACTTGTAAATCCCTAGTCGGGAGGGTGTTCGCATCTAGTCAAGAGTAGAACCATGAAAAAAGGCATGATATCACTCATGAGTGGCCTTTACGGGCATGGGAGACTCTCTCGTGGAAGATCCCATCAAAACTATGTTGGCACGTAGTTCTGAGACTTGAGTGTGATGGAACCCCAACCTACTCGGTGTTAAATACTACTCCCAAAACATATATATAGTGCTCATATCATAATTATGAAATATACTTGAATTATGTGGACTAGTTGAATCATGAGATTCATAACATGCTTGAGATACGTGAACTAGTCATAAAATAGGCCCGTGAATCGGCCATAATCATAGAATTGATTTTCATGAAAGCCATGCATACTTAAGGAAATCATCATATTCTAAAATCCATAAATTCATGAAAGGTTATTATGGAAATCATGCATAATAGTCATAAAATATAATTTAATTCATTATACTTTAAATTATGAACTCATAAGCGTAATTTTATAAATCATGCATGATAGGACATAATTTTCATAAAACTTGAAATCATAAATACATAATTAAATTGAAAATAAAATCTGCCCCATTGGCCTTGAATCAATAATTGAAACATGATAGAATTTGACCCATAGACATTGCATGGATAATTGGATGGAATTGGGTTAAAATCCTAGAAATTTCAATACACTTAATTGGAGACTTGAATACATGAATAAAGGAAGAATTTGGGCATGAAGGTGGAAGAAATCCCCCATTCATAGTCCTACATACCTGGGTAACTTGATTTGTAAGATGGTCTTTAAAGCCCAAGAGAATTGAGGAGGAACTCTAGCTTGATCTTGGAAGAGGATCTCAAATTCAATGAAATTATGAGAGCATAATGACTTAAGATAGATTAAATCCTCTTAAAACACTCTTTAGGAAGCTTAAAATGACGTAGTTTAGGAGTTAGGAACTTAGAAATTATGAAAATACCCTTAATAATCTGACTACAAAAAGGCCACTGCCAATACCAATGAGTGACCTAACTCGTTAGGTCACTTGACGGCTCGTCAAGTCTTCTCATCGTCACTGACCAAAATTTGAACTTTCTGATCTTGATTTGACGCCTCCACTTAACGACTCGTCCTGACACTTAACGGATCACTTCATCACACGTTAAAACTATATGAAACTCAAGTTTTCAAGCATTCATCACACCCAGCGAGAAACCCAATGGCTCCTTAGGTGTCAAGAAGATTCATCGCCACCCCTTATCATGACAACTAGAAATTTCCATTCTTCCACCCTTCCCAAACAACGACTCCCTTGATGAGTCGTGAAGTGGCCCATGACTCGTCCCATAAAATTATTATGTCTCCTAGAAATCCAATATTTTACCAACTCATGCACACACAACAGGTCACTTAACTACCCGTTGGGTCACATAGTGAGTCACTCGATGACTCGTTCTGTGAAATGGTGCAGATGTTCCTAGTTTTTCTAATTCAAACTTCGGGTCTGATATTAGAGACTTTTGAGGTGTTACATTATCTCCCCCTTGGAAACATTCATCCTCGAATGTAGATTAAGCATATTGAAAGGCTGGGGAAGGAACTGCAATCCCAAAACTAACCAACCATAGTTGAAAACTGACGGAGTGACTGACTCCGGACTGATATACATGAACTGAACTGAATTCATGAAACATACATGTATGCTATAACATGAAAGGAAATGAGATACATGAACTTGACAGGAAACATAACAGAGTGCTAAGAAGGAAACTGGTACGTCATGATGAAACTAAGTCAGAAGGGAAAAGATTCGGGTATCTTGCCATCATATCTGCTTCGGCTTCCAGCATAGCTCCCTCAACAGGCTGATTTCTCCACAACACCTTCACTGAAGCTACTTCCTTGTCTCTCAACTTTTGAACCTGACAATAAAGGATCTTAACTGGAACCTCCTTATAGGTCAGGCTATCCTTCACACCTATGCTCTCCACCGGAACAACTAAGGTTGGGTCACCAATGCATTTCTTCAACAGAGATACATGGAAAACTGGATGCAGCGAAGCTAACTCTGCTGGTATCTCCAACTCATATGCCACCTTGCCAACTCACCTCAAAATCCTGTAAGGACCAACATATCGAGGAGTAAGCTTCCCTTTCTTTTCGAACCTCATCACTCCCTTTATGGGAGACACCTTCAAAAACACCCAATCATCAACCTCAAACTCAAGCTCTCTCCACCTAAAATCCGCATAAGATTTTTGACGACTTTGAGCTGTTTTCAACCTTTCTCTAATGAGCTAAACTTTCTCCATAGCCTTATGAACTGAATCTAGTCCTATCAACATAACCTCACTTACCACAAACCATCCAATAGGTGATCTACACCTCTTCCCATAAAGAGCCTAAAATTGAGCCATCCGAATATTGGAGTGATAACTATTATTGTAGGCAAACTTGATAAGAGGCAAGTGATCATCTCAAGTATCCTTGAAATCAATCACACATGATCTCAACATGTCTTCAAGATTTTGAATGGTCCACTCAGCCTGACCATCTGTTTGTGGATTAAAAGTTGTATTGAGTTTCACCTGAGTACCAAGTCCCTTCTGAAATGATCTCCAAAACTAAGAGTGAACTGAGTACCCCTATCTGAGATGATGGACAAAGGAACTCCATGAAACTAAACTAACTCCTGAATGTACAACCTAGCATAATCCTCGGCTGAATCGGTAGTTTTGACTGGTAAGAAATGGGCTAGATTTGGTCAACCTGTCCATAATCACACATATAGAGTCATACTATCGGCGGGTACGAGGCAAGCCTGTAATAAAGTTCATATTTATATCTTTCCACTTCCATGTAGAAATACTAATATCCTGAAGCATACCTCCTGGTCTCTAATGCTCAACCTTCACCTGCTGGCGATTTGGACACTTAGCCACAAACTCCGGTATATCCTTCTTCATGTCATTCCACCAATAGACTTCCCGCAGGTCACAGTACATCTTGGTGGCACTTGGATTCTTAGAGTACCGAGAGCCATGAGCCTTGTGCAACATTCGTTGTCTTACGTCATCTACAACCAGCACACACAATCAGCCCTAATATCGAAGTACACCATCTCCCCCTTGGGAGAAAACCTCCATTTTCTGTTTCTGGACTGCTTCCTTCAATTTCACTAGGATAGGATCCTCATCTTCCGTAGCTTTGACCTCTATCACTAATGACGATTTCGGCCCATTCTGAATGATAAAACCACTATCTGTCGAATTTGTAAGGCAAACCCTTAAACGAACAAGCCTATGGACATCCTTCACCAACTCTTTTCTCCCATTCTCAACATGAGACACACTCTCCATGGACAACCTACTAAGAGAATCCGCCACTAGATTGGCCTTGCTGGATGATAAAGGAAACTCATGTTATAATCCTTGAGAAGCTCTAGCTATCTTCTTTGCTGCAAATTCAGGTCCTTCTGAGTGAACATGTACTGAAGGCTCTTGTGGTCCGTGAACACATCCATATGCACCCCATACATGTAGTGCCTCCAAATCTTCAAAGCAAATACCACAACTTCCAACTCTAGGTCATTCATCAGATAATTCTTCTCATGAGTCTTAAGCTGTCTAGAGGCATACATGATAACCTTGCCATGCTACATCAACACACAACCAAGACCATCCCTAGAAGCATCACAATATACAACAAAATCATCCGTGCCCTCTGGTAAGGTCAATATTGGGGCTAAAGTGAGTCGAGTCTTTTGCTCCTGAAATCTCTTCTCACAAGCATCCGACCACTAAAATTTGACCTTTTCCTAGGTCAACATGGTCAATGATGCTGTAATGGATAACAATCCCTCTATGAACCTCCTGTAGTAGCTAGCTAAACCCAAAAAGCTCCTAATATCTGTTGGACTGACATGTCTTGGCCAATTCTTCACCGCTTCTATCTTTTAAGAGTCCACCTGCACACCCTCGCTAGACACTACATGGCCTAAAAATGCTACAGAGTTCAGCCAAAACTCACACTTGCTAAATACAGCAAACAACTAGCGAACATTGAGAGTTTGCAGCACAATCCTCAAATGAGCGACATGCTCCTCCTCGCTCCGAGAGTATATGAGAATATCATCTATGATGTCAATCACGAATATATCTAAATACTACTTGAACAACCTGTTCATCAAATCCATAAAAGCAGTAGGAGCATTCGTTAGTCCAAAAGACATAACTACAAACTCATAGTGACCATACCTAGTCCTGAAAGCTGTCTTTGGGATGTCACTCTCCCTAGCTCTGAACTGATGATAACCGGATCAAAGGTCTATCTTTGAAAAGAACTTAGCACCATGAAGCTGGTCAAAAAAATCATCAATCCTGGGGAGGGAATACTTATTCTTGATTGTGACCTTGTTCAACTACTGATAATCAATGCACATCCTAAGGGAACCATCCTTCTTCCGTACAAAGAGAATTGGAGCACCCAATGGGGATTTTTCTAAGTCTTATGAAACCCTTATCTAGGAGGTCCTTCAATTTCTCTTTCAACTCCTTTAGCTCGGTTGGATCCATTCTTTATGGAGGAATGGATATAGGCTACATATTAGGGAGAAGGTCAATAACGAAGTCAATATCCCACTCGGGAGGGACTCCTAGTAGGTCATCTGGGAAGACCTCTAGATAGTCACATACAATAGGGACAGACTTAAGAGTCGGGGTCTCGAACGTAGAATCCTTGTCCCAAACTAGGTGATATACACAACCTTTGAAAATCATCTTCCTGGCCTTGAGATAGGAAACAAAGCAACCTAGAGGCACAACTAAACTACCCTTCAGCTCTAGGACTGGTTCACCCAGAAATCGAAACTCTACTGCATGGGTTCTACAATTGTCGGAGGAATAAAATACATGTAACCAATCCATATTGGATATAACATCAAAATTGGTCATATCTGTCACGCTCCGCCTTGGGGGGTATGACTGGCACCTGGTGCCCTAGAGGGACCTGGACTACTAACTGGTGGGCCGAGGCACATCTGGTGCCTGGCTAGCTCTATCTCAG
>JACEIK010003545.1:35261-52654 GCA_018107945.1 Datura stramonium | reverse complement strand
GTAGCCCCTTGATCTAACAATGCATAAATATCAAGATTGAATACTCGTAACATACTAGTGACCACATCGGATGAGACTTCATACTCCTGTCGAGATGAAAGTGCATAGAACCTGTTCTGGCGCTATCTACCACCCGCACTAGAAAATGCGCCCTGCTGAAATGGGCAAGCTGCTGGAGCTACTGAAGTGTGGCTGGGGAACAACCTCTACTGTCGTCCTGCCTAGCTAAAGTACAATCCCCGCACATGTTCCGGGGTTTCCCACACCCGAAGCAAACATTTGAGCTAACCAAGCTCTCTTCTGGGTGGTTTTTACCATATTTCTTGCAGAATGGGAAAGTGCTCTCTACTGTCGTGCTCCTCTGGCCCCTAGAACTTGACGCACCGCTTCTCTAATCACTTTGAGGTCTGGATGGAATGCTAGTTGATGATGGTTCTGAGGTTGACGACCTCTGGTGGGACTAAGGGTGATGTCCACCATCAGATCTCTGTTGGAAATGCCCATAGCTCCCCGTCCTAGCCCTCTTGACCTCTCTCTCGATCTCCATCATATGTTCTTCCTCTATCTACTGGGCATATATAATTAGTCGGGAGATATATATATCATTAATCAGGATGTAGGTCCTGCACTCCTTGACCAATGAATCTGCCACCCCATTCACAAACCTGCTCAAATGAGCCATCGAATCGGCCACCATCTCCGGTGCATACTTGGACAATCGGGTAAACTCCAAGGTATACTCCTGAATAGTCATGTTGTTCTAATTCAAATTAACGAACTCGTATGCCTTTACATCCCTCAAATCTCGAGGAAAGAATCTGTCCCAAAAAGTAGTAACAAACTCATACTAACCAATGAGAATTGCAGCAACTCCCCTGCTCTCCTTCCACTACCCGAACCATATATAAGCAACTTCAGCTGATAGGAGGTTAAGTTTGCATTCTCCTCTCCAGTCACCCGCATAATATATGTGATCTTCTGAACCTCCTCTATGAACTCATATGGGTCCTCATCTACCTTTGACCCAAAAAACTTAGGTCGGTTTATCTTGAGGAAGTCTCACACTCTTGTCGTTGCCGCATTCCCATTCTGGTTCGCATGAGCCATAGCATGCTGATTGACCTGGGTGCCCATGGCCTGTGCTAGCATCTGAAAAGCGTCCCTGAACTCAACATGAGCAACTTGCTCCGGTAAAGGATCAGCTGGAATAGGCGGAGCTGGCTGATACCCATATCTATTGTTATTGCCATGACCATCGCCATTGCCATTTCTTCTTTCATTGACTTGGCGTGGAAGCATATTTCTGCAATGCGTATAGCACGAGTTAGAGGAGTAGACAGATGTCTTCATTGCATGATATAAATCATGAAAGAAGGAAAATTTTCTAAAACATCTCGTAGCCTCTTCCCCATAAGTGTGACGCGCTTCACACCTATGGAAAAGACTTTACTTAATGTGGCTTTGAGACACCCTAGGACACACCTAAACCTAATGCTCTGATACCAAATTTTTTATGACCAGAGCATGGGACCCTGAACCGAGACACGGGATCTAGAACCACGAATAGATCCAAGCTAACCAATGGTATAAATGTAACATAAATAAAAGTAGTACTAAGCAAAAATTAAAGCATAAACATGATATAAGCGGAACTCTACGTAGCATAAAGATATAAGTGTAAATACGAGTCAAGAACGTTGGTCATCTACTACACAACTGTCTGAAAGCCTTTATATGTAAGATGAGCTGATGGGATAACACCCCCAACTAGCTCACTAAGTCTGAAACTACTAGCCATAAACCTAAATCATAAATAGATAAATGTCCTCAGAAGATGTGGACTCACTAAGACTGGGAAGGAGCTAGACTGATAGGGAGCGAGCTAGCGATGGGACTAAGATGGATCACACGAACCTATATCATGAGATGATATAGCATAGAGTATGCAGTCAATACTTTGAATGTACTGAGTATGTAGAGAAAGTAAAATATGCTAGTAAACGATAGTATGAAATCATGAGTATAAATCAAGATAGGTCATGAGAGTGAGGGAAACATGCTAAAAGCTATGTATCTGAAATATACATAATCACAAGCTATTCATCATAAGATGAACATAATGACTCAAGATTTAGAAAAAGAAATCATATAGCGTAATATACTTGAAAGCATTAGTGAAAACTCATAAACTGATCAATGGGTCAAATATGCTATAAGACATAATATCATAATGCATGAATATGAGTAACTGAAAACATGAGGAACAATGAGAGGCTTCATATTAACCGACACCATCATGATAGAGCTTACATAATTCCCCAACTATCTCTCTCAAGTGAGCAGAACTGTCCCAAGCTTGCCAAGACTAGGAACGATTAAGGTGCGATATCACTTGTGGGTCCCCGTAGGATTTGAACATGAATATATATCTACGATGGCACATAGTTCTGAAATTTGGGGATCTCCTGAACTTCTAGCCTACTCGGTGCTAAACAATACGACCAAAAGAATGCACATGACTCATAATCATTATCATGAAAACATACTTGAACTTGCATGGGCAAGTTTAAAATCGTGAAATCAATAATCATACTTGACATGCATGAACTAGCCATGAAATTGGTGCCACAATTGGACATGATACATAAACTTGACTTTTTATGAAAATCATACATACTTGAATAAGGCTTCATAATTTTGAAATCATGGAATCATAAGTTAAGAATTCATAAATACTCATGCATACTTGATAATTCATCATACTTGAATCATGGATTCATAAATCGTACTTAATAGGGTATAATCTTTGTAAACTTGAAATTATGTATTAGGAAGTAAATTGAGTTTAAATCAACCCTAATAGCCATAGAACAACAATTGAAACATGAGAGGATTAAACCCATAGAGATAGCATGAAAGTTTTCTTGAAATTTGGGTAAAACCCTAGGATCTCAATTTGACTTGCTTAGAGACTTGAAATCATAGAATTGGAATGAAATTGGACATGAGGATCGAAGAATTTCTCCCATTCATAACCCTACATACCTGGACTTGAAGAATCCTCAACTTAATGGAGACCCAAAGGGAATTGAGGGGAGGATTTGATGAAGAACCCTAGCTTCTCTTGAGGAGATTTGATCTTCACTTAGGGGTGTTAGGAGTAGAATGAGGGTTTAGGATAATTAAAATCCTTAAAAATACCCTTTCGAAGGCTTAAAACAACTTAGTTTAGGAGTTAGAAACTTCGAAATTACAAAAATACCATTAATAACCTGACAGGAAATTACCCACTGCCAGACCCATTGGGAGACTTGATGGGTCGTTCCCTGACCCGTTGTCACTGGCAACTTCTTCTCAATTTTTCTGATCTTCTCTTGACGCCTCACTCGATAATTTGTTGTTTCACTTAATGGGTCATTTAACCAGTCGTCAAGACACTCTGAAACTCTATTTTTTCTACTAACTTGCACACTTAATGGGTCACACCACAACCCATCAGGTCACACCATGACCCGTCGGGTCACTTGATGAGTCACACCATGACTTATTATGTGGTTTGGCGCAGGTTTTTCTGCTTTTTCCATTTCAGTCCTCAGATTTGATCTTAGGGACTTTTGGAGTGTTACATTATCTCCCCCTTGGGAACATTCATCCTCGAATGTAGATTAAGCATACTAAAAGGTTGGAGAAAGAACTGCAATCCCAAAACTGAAAGCTATAAACTGAAAGACTGATGGAGTGGTTGACTCTGGACTGAGATACATGACTGATCTGAATTCATGAAACATATATGCGTGCTATAACATGAAAGGAACTAAGAGACATAATATTGATATGAAACTGAATATAGTACTAAGGAGGAAACTAATACCTCATGCTGGAACTGAGTTGGAAGAAAAAAATGTGGGTGTCTAGCCATCATATATGCTTCGGCTTCCCACGTAGCTCCCTCAACAAGCTGATTTCTCCATAAAACCTTCACTGAAGCTACTTCCTTGTTCCTCAACTTCCGAACCTGATGATCAAGGATCTCAACCGAAACTTTCTGGTAAGTAAGGCTATACTTCACACCAATGCTCTCTACCGGAATAACTAAGTCTGGTTCACCAATGCACTTCTTCAACTAAGATACATGGAACACTAGGTGCACCGGAGCTAACTCTGCTGGTAGCTCCAACTCATATGCCACCTTGCTAACTAGCCTCAGAATCCTATAAGGATCAATATATCGGGGACTAAGCTTCCATTTCTTACCGAACCTCATGACTCCTTTCATGGGAGACACCTTCAGAAACACTCAATTTTCCACCTCAAACTCAAGCTCTCTCCTCCTAACACCTGCATAAGATTTCTGATGACTCTGAGCTATTGTCATGCTTTCTCTAATAACCCTACATACCTGGGCTTGAAGAATCTTCAACTTGATTGGAGACCTAAAGAGAACTTAGGGAATGATTTGATAAATAACCCTAGCTTCTCTTAAGGGGATTTGATCTTCACTTGGGGGTGTTAGGAGTAGAATGAGGGTTTAGGATGATTAAAACCCTTAAAAAATCTTTAGAAGGCTTAAAATGACTTAGTTTAGGAGTTAGAAATTTAGAAATTATGAAAACACCATTAATGACCCGAAAAGAAATTACCCACTGTCAGACCTAACGAGGGACTGGATGACCCATTGGGAGACTTGATGGGTCATCCCCTGACCCGTTGTCACTGGCAACTTCTTCTCAATTTTTCTGATCTTCTCTTGACACCTCACTCAATGATTCCTTATGTCACTTAACCAGTCATCAAGACTCTCTAAAACTTCATTTTTTCCACCAACTTGCACACTTAACATCATACCACAACCCATTGGGTCACTTGACGAGTCACACCACGACTCATTTTGTGGCCTGGTGCAGTTTTTTCTGCTTTCTCTATTTCAGTTCTTGGATCTGATCTTAGCGACTTTGGGGAGTTATACTCAAGTAGAGTATGAATTTGATAGATTAGGAGCAATCTGAACCATTCAAAAAGAGAGACAATTATATGTGATCTCATGGCTCATTTTCTCAGATTTTGAGGTATGTTATGATTTACTCTCTGAGACTTGTTTGAGTGATGGTTTATTGTATAATTTTTGTTATGGTTGGGCGTATTGGTGAATTTAACAAATTGAAAAGAATACCTATCTTTGATTAGTCTAGGTCAAGATCTACCTGATAGACTTTATATGACTTAAATTGCTTATTTGTTATTACATTATGTTTACGTGTTATGCATATTGAAAGCAGTCTGCTTTTTTGAGAAAGATATTGGCCTACGGGTACTGTGTTAAAAGAAAATTGCTTATTTGTGGAAGATATTATTTTGAGGACACTATGTTGAAAGAAATCTACTTATTTGAGAAAGATATTGGCCTAAGGATACTGTGTTGAAAGAGATATGCATATTTTTATTGCACTTGAACGTCCTCTGTTATTATGATCATGCATTCATATTCATTTTCATGAATCACAGATACGGTGCAATAGATATAACAAAGTGATAGAAACCTGAGGCTAATTTTGGGTATTGATATTGTTATATGATGAGGTAATTTTTGGCTATAAATCTGAGTTCATTTTCTAGTGGTATATGATCTTGTAGTCCCATATGGGTCCTAGCTCATAACATGCACTATAAAGAAAGTGTATACCAATAAGATCATTGGCCATTACATTCGATCATTTTGTATTGCCTTGCACTTATCTTTCTTTCTTGTTTGATATTACTTTATTTAATCATTGGATTATTTTGGTTGTTTATTCCCTGTATCCCTGTGATATTGGATACTAGGTATTTGACATAGTGATTCATTTCATACTTTTTATGATATAGTTGTCTTACTCTTTCATGGTCGGCCTATGATGCCAACTGAGTATACGTGTTTTCATACTCATACTAGTCTTATTATATCTTTTTAATGTAGATCATAGTGCTAGAAGGCCCTGCTGATTTTTTTTGTCCGAGGCATTGCCTACCAAAAGCTTTATTGAGCTATTTGCATTTGGAACAAAGTATAGTTTTCTCTATTTTACTTATTTTTCTTTCTCTATTTCAGACAATCTTGTAATCTGGGAATAATGCATTTAGTTTTAGATGCTCGTGAACTGTTGACACTAGGTTCCGGATGTATTTATTATTTTCTCACTTCATTCAGTTATGAGAGTTAGATTTGATACTTTATCTATGACTTTTATTTCTTCCACTTTAGATATAATCTGTTGTATTTTTAAGTGAACGATTGGCTTATCTACCGAGATATTAGGGTAGGTGTCATCATGAACTTTAAATTTTTAGGTCATGACATTATGAAAGAAGGTAAATTGCATAAAAGTAAATTAATACAATTATTTTTACGTGGAAAACTCTCACTCAAGGGAGGAAAAAACTATAACCTATCTCCAATAGGGTTTTTCCGAACTCTCCACTATCATATGAGCGACTGGTTACAACTCCTTTGTACATATAATTAACTTACTCTAACATACCTAACCCAAACCTCACTAATTCTCCCTAATTTTTAGTACTTTCTCTAACTCTTATAGACTCAAACCAGTCTATGAAGTACTGTACAACTCAATCTAAAACCAACACCTAATTAATACAAGTTTCTAGAAATGTAAAAAACCATATATATATGAAACCATAAAAATCTAATTATTAAGACTTAGAACTTTAATGATAATACTTGATAGGAACATGTTCTTGTTGTAGTAGTTTACTCTTCTTCTTCAAGACTACCTCATGTAGACTTTGTTCAAACTTTATAGTCTCTCTTTATGGGTGGTCCATCTATAAATCATAAAAATAATGATTTATATAGGACTAGAATAGCCATTTATCATTCTCCAAATCCAACTGAGAAGTGATTTAAGACTTTTTGAAAATTTAATCCTTATTTGACCTGGTTTGGAGTTGCCGACTTCTCCTAATTCTAAGCTAATTCCATACGTTCAATTATGATAATGTTTTTATTTCTTGAACTCAAATTCCTTATAGAATTGGATCAATCCTTAATCCAAATTCTCAAGGTTTTCATTTATGTGCGTAGAAGAGCTTTCGTTAATTCATGAACAGGATCTATACATCTCGATCGGAAAAGAATCAAGAGAAAAAGAAAGAATCAGAAGTGATCGATAGATTTCTCGAAACAAATGAAAAGGAAACGAAAGATGAAAAAGAATACATTCCCACATTTTTATTTTGCAATTAGATTATTTTCTTTCTATTTTGATTTATTTTATTTCATTCTCTTGCATAGACCAAATAGTCTCCAAATCTGTCTGAAGGAACGTGTTCTCTCAACATGTCTTCTGCAGTGTTGCTAGTTTTACCAGTTTATTTTGAAGATCTTCTAAGAATCTGATTTTTGTACTTCTTTGTCCATCTTCCGTGTAGATATATTTTCACTTGTAAAATCTTTATAAATCATCAAAAATTCATAAGATCATGAATTAAGATTCAAATCAAAGCAACTTAACAAATACAGTTTCAGGTTTGTAGATATTTTTGGTAAGTTTTGGGAAGAAAGATTTCAGTTGTAAATCCAAATTATTGGAGTTTCAACTAGATTTAGGTATGAATAATCCATACATGTATTGAGACAGGATTCTAACCATGAAGGAATTCTAGACCTAAACCTAGAATTGAAAATTTTATTACTTGACTTAGAAAATGATATCAAAAATGGAATTATTATTATTAAATTGGACTCCATATCATATGGTAACATGTTTATGGAATCATTTTGAATTTTAGATCATTGACCTGAGGGGTGGGTTTGAGTTGACTAAGGGTTGACTTTGACTTTGAGGTGTCTTAACATTCTGGGAGTAGTTTCCCTAGCCAAATTTGGACCTGTTGTCATGAGTTTTGAAAACATTAAGTGCACGGAGGTTGTTTGAGGAACTTTGGACATTTAAGTAAAGAAAATTTTGTCATTTTTAGGCAAATGAAACTTTAACTCTTAGTTTGCTTGCTTTTCCTTAAAAATATATTATATATGTTCTTTGTTTGCATTTAAACTATTTAGTTCATGTGTGTCGGTAATCATGAGCTAGGTTAGATAGTTTCAAATTATCTACAGTTAATCGTGAGTGCCAGAGGAAAATATAGGATTTCAAATAGATCGGTGCACCAAAACGCAAAAGGAGTATGTGGGATTTCAAGTAGATGGGTGCACAAACACAAAAAAAAAGCACGTGGGGTTTGAACCCTCAACCTTGAGGTTTAGAACTAGAAACTTAAACAGGTGCACCACCCACTCTTTTTTTTTACAATGGGTGCCTTCATATAACTATAGTTATATTTTTAAAATTACACATATAATATACTGAGTTTAGTCGGATAACTTGGTTCACATGACTCAATTTTTACACATAAATTCGCCTTTGATGAGCGCCCTATTATGTGTTTCCATACGATTTGATACTTCTAGTAGATTCTCGATATGATATGATATTTCTTAGTTGTTCAGCATACTATATCATTTAGTTAGTTTTCAGAAGTTATTTATACTTCCTAGTGATATTTGTTTAGCTGTTTACCACACTTTATTACTAAGTTAGAAACACACACAGCCCGGGCATAATGTATGTCCATAAGTGTAGTTCGTCAGATTGAGACATAAGTGATCCTACTCATGGCACCATAGTTGGGTTGCGTTTGAGTGAGCGTCCTCATGGAACTATAGTTAGGTTGAGCATTGTGTGAGTGTAGACTTAGACCCATTGATGCGTTTGTGCTGGAGCGATATCTCATGGGATCCTAGAAGATTATGAGTTTGTACATCATATCTACTTGCATTATCTATATTCATGATTGCAGTTTAGTTTTTGTAGTGGTATTTCATATTTAGACTTGTATTTTATTAATGATGTGTTTGTATGCTCGATCTACTTCCGATTTCTATAGACTTTTCCCAAGGGTAGGCTAAGAGAGTGAGTGGATGATCTTGTTGGGTCTTTAGACTTTTAGCCACTACTTGTGTGCCAGTTTAGTAGGTAGGGATTCAACAGCTGACTAATGATTCGAGCCAGTTGCCAATACTATCCAACTCAGAGGAGTCGCCACTAGTTGGTGGAGGTGGCTTCAGCTCTTATCCATTATTTTTAATCTATGTTTCTTTTTTCGAGTTGCGTCTTGTATCAGTCGTATTTTTCATGACTTGGTCTCTTGTTGGATTGTATAGAATATTTCACACTTGCCTTTGTATTACTCTTCCTTCATGTATAACTATATGTGGCAATATCAGCAGTATCTTCTCTTCTCTTGTTCTACATTTTGAGCATGCTTTAGCCTAAAGGGTTGACCTAATGGGTAGTGTCTGATTCGGTTTCCTATTGTGGCCTAGATCCAGATTTGGATCGTGACACTAGTTTACAATTCTGAGATGCTACTAGTACAAAAGGTAAGTCTAAAAAGAAATGTTGTAAGTGTAGGAAATTTTAGTTTATATTTTCCCTCTTACATCCATGATCAGTTCAACTTATTGAGACAAGGAAATATTAGTAGACGAATAAGCAAATAATGAATGAGAAAGATTAGCATAAAGATGACCTTATTAGTTGCCTTATGGGGTCACTTGGTGGCAGGATTTATACTATAAGGTGAAGTTGACTCATCGGATACCTAG
The DNA here is from genome assembly GCA_018107945.1 of Datura stramonium. NCBI lineage: Eukaryota > Viridiplantae > Streptophyta > Magnoliopsida > Solanales > Solanaceae > Datura > Datura stramonium. Next base: position 42,993 of record JACEIK010003545.1, on the reverse strand, counting down.
ATCCTCAACCTTTTAAATTTTTAGGTTGAATTTTTGTTAGATATATGTTATAAAATATGAGCGATACAGAATAATAAAAATGGAGATAAAGAGATATGGAGGAAAGAATACAATTATTGTCTTATTTAACTCCTCTACCATTACATATAACTCATCTACATATAGGAATATATTGAGGAAACCAAAGGGTATATCCTTTCGTGTGAATTCATTATAGAGGAGATTATAATGAAAACAAATAAATAGCTTATTTTTAATTTGTCATTCACGTGAGCTTTAAAATTTTCATTATAGAGGATGAGTGCAAAATCTTCTCTAAAATAATAAATAATGGACTGCTTGGTTTGATGTTGAGGCCTATTATTTAACTTCTAAGCTCTTGAATATTCAAGCCTCACTCTGTAGATAAACCATGCCCTTTCAACTTTCAACTTGCTTGCAAGAGAAATATTAGTTTATTAAAACTTATTTTAAAAATATGTCAAGCAAAAATTACGTCACGCTAACTTCACACTGTAATTGGACAAAAGGAAAAGAAAAAAAAAGAAACTTGACAATGTAGATTGAAATGAAAGTGAAAAAAAAATGAAACTTGACAAAGTAGATTGAAATGAAAGTACTATATTGACACACTATTGGGTATTCCCTTGCCTGTGAGTCCTTCTTCACTTGTAGGGAAGAGCAATGTATATGGAACCTTAACAGGCCCTGACCTATTTTTCCATTTTTCATCACCATTCATCTGTATAATTTTATCTTCGATTTCGCTCAACTTCTTCCCAAACCTCTCAAAAGCAGCTAGAGGTTCTTGATCCTTTGTCCATTCAGATGAGTCCCTCTGTCCAAGGTAAATCTCATCTGATGTATGTCTTGACAATATCTCTATGAGAGAAATTCCTAGTAACGTCTGCAGTTGAGGAGTGATCGTTTTCAAGTATGCCTTGTCAGGATTTGTCTTGAGTTCTTCATACTCAGGAGTTCCTGGCTCTGGCATGAATCTTCGACTTAATGTTGGGCGATTTGGGAGGTATCCTGCATAAGGGTATTGCCCAAAATTGACTGCTGCATGAAGTGCTGATGCTATCCAAATGATAATGGTGCAAGAATCTATTAGCTCTTGGCGTGTATGCATTTTAGGCCACCATGGTTCATCTTTCTTGTCACCGTGTCCTTCTTCCCGAAGTTCTTTCCACCAGGCTTGGAGTTCATTATCTTTCAGAATTGATTCATCTGATTTATAATAGAAGTTGCAATATTCTATTACCCAACTTTCGATTGCTGACCATATTTCTAAACCATCAACAGCATATGGGTAGTCTTGAATTAGTAACCGAACGCCATGTGGGGAACTTGAGTCCTCTACTGCCACTCCTCTAAAATCAAGTGATATTATAGTCATATTAGAAAGATCATAATACCATAAAAGTTCATGACCAATCATATTTTTGTTGTAAAGTTAGTTCTGAAATTGTAATTTATACCTCTTAACAAGATCAACCGGAAGTGCTTGTTCAGGGAAAACCCAGTTTTTGTAAACTACAGCTGACATTTCCATGGCATATTTGGAAGGAAAAACTGTCATCTCAAGAACTCCACCAGCGTTGATTAAGATTTGTCTTGCCAAAGCATTTATGTTCATCGTGTCACGAAAATGAGGATGTAAAAGCTTATGAATCGGGTGAAGCACGCTTAGTTGTCTGTTTGTTGCAATCACAAACGGCTCAATTGTTGCATGCGTATTCAACCTGAGAAGATGACAACATATTATTTTTATATGATCTAACAAGGTGTTGAAGTTGTTATTGTGACTCATAAACTCTCGGATAAGTTTGTGATAGAAATTTACCAGTGACTGATTAGCTGATGAACACCTGAGTCATTCACTGCAACATAAGCTTTGGCTAATTGCCAGATTGAACCCTCAACATCCTGATCAGCCGGGGTATAGACCTTGCTCACAGCACCAAGTTCATCTCCATCTGGATGTGGCAAGCTTAGTTCAATTGCTAGTGGCTTCATTGTTCCATCGTCTTGCAAGAATAGCAGAGTTCTTGAGGCGTAGAGTTTTGTGTTTGTCGTGTTTATTCTCCTCACATATGGCATAAGGATGTCATGGTGGTTCAGTATGTAAAGCCTGTTAGTCTTGATTGCCTATAAATAAAATTGCAAACTCTTTATTACTCATGGAATACGAAAGGAGTCTACTCTGACTCGAAGTATTTGAACATACTAGTCTGAAAAATACAAATAAATGAATTACATCATCAACTGTTAGCCCATCCATGTTATTCTCTATATGCTCGTTGGTTATTGTACTGTTTTGGTTGCCATATACTTCAGGATCCAACTTGCTTTTTGGAGGAAATTCCTACAAATAATAAAAAATGACAAGCCAATAATTTATAAACACGAAAAGAAAAGATAAAGTTGAAGAATACTTAATATATATTACAGGATTTACTCCTCTTTTCAAATCATGTCTATGATATATGACCAATGAAGCCAACTTACTTGGAGTCTGCTGATTATGACAGGATTTACTCCGGCCAACATTTCTCTTGCAAATTCTTCATCAGTCCTCCATGAACTTTTATCCTCTGTAAAAATAATCCATAAATCATACATAACAACAAACATAAAGAATAACTTGAAATGGTAAGGGGTACGTCTCAGGAAGTAATATCAATACCTTGAATAACTTGAGGGGTTGGGAATTTGAATTTTCCTTCACCATCGGTTCGGATGATTTCTTTTAGAATCTCTAGAGGAATGCTATCAATGAGGGCTTTGAGAAAAGGGCCTTGCGGCAATTTAATTCCTCCTTCATAAAGTTTCAGCACATCCTCAAAGCTATCAAACTCATCAGGAGTGCTATCAAAAAGAGCCTGAAACTCGGGGATAAGGAACTGAACAATGGATTTCAAAGCATACGTCAGGAAGTCCGACAACTTTATGTGTCCAAAACGCTCATCTCTTGGTACATAGATGTCTAAGCTCATAAGCAGTGGAATCCTACTTTCACTTTTAGGATCTGTTTAAAATTAAAAAAAAAAAAATGATGTCACTTGAGGTTGCTTTTTTAAAAATCAACATGCTAAATGGTCCTAACAACAATAAATGTTGCATTGTAGGAAAAGAAATATTTTGCAAATTCGTAACCTGCTTTTGTTGGCTTTCTGCCTGTTCTTCCTCTCCGAGGGTATGGGTACTCAGCAGATCCTCCCAAGATAGGCCTGGCATACTGTTTGCCTTTTTCTGGATCACCCAAGTCATTGTAGAAAGCATAGTCATAAACTCTGTCCCATTCCTCAAGCTTTCCTGTTCCATCTCCTCTTAAGGTCACTAATTCGTTTTCTCTGTATTTGCGCAACGGTTCTGGTGTTTCACCGGGAAGATATGCCTGTATTAATAATTAGAATACTATTAATTAAAATTCTCGTTTCCAAAGAATTTCTCTTTTTATATACTTAAATAAATGATGTAACGATACCTGATTAGCAAAAAAAATGCGGTCTGATTTGTATCTTTTAGCAGGATAAATCCAAGAATTGCAGACAAAATGAACCTTTCCATGATTGGGAACATCTTCAAGGGTGAGTGACTTGAGGAAAAACTCATTGAAGTGCAAATTCTTGATAATAAATGCCCCTGGAACTCCAATATCATCATCCCAATCAAATGTGACATCAAAGGCTGATTCACCTGCTACTAATGGGGTTCGAGTAGTGAGCCAGTTCTCCAAGTAAGCTGGATTGGTACGTTTCCCTTGTAAACCATTTGCTGCAAAGATGGATTAGATTTATTTTTAAAAAAAAGTTACTATAGTTTGAATATGATAATTAATTTGTGGAGTATCTATAGTTCTAAAGAAACGATCGCACAACTAACTTTCAAAAATTTCAATTAATTATCATAGTCTTTTAGTGCAGGGACTCCAGTCAATTAGTAGTTGAGAAAAGATGTTTATTCTTTGCTAGGTGCCCTTGGTTTAGTTTCTTTTGTCGTATAGGTACATTTAAAGGTACTCCTTTTTGAAAACAACAACTACAAGTACATTTTCCATAAATCTCTCTTCTTGTATTGGGGGGAGCAGAGAGAAAATAGAATCTTACAACTGATGTATTAAGTGTCTTTCATATTGTCGTGGATAAATTTAGCACCTTATCGACAGCTTGATCTCACAGAAATTAATAAATAAATACACCATGATTAAGTAAAACAATTCGTATACAGGCATGTTCTTGCAAGTAAATTGACCAAGCGAGCTTCAAATGATGCATAATTGACTAGGTAAAATGTGAGATATCATTCTACTGACTAGTCAACTCTTAGATAAAATGTAGGTTGAGGTTAACCTTCCTCACCTCCACCAAAAACCAAATTACGGAAATGGTCTTAGTAAACAACTTAATACCACAAGCTCCTCAAAGTTATGGTGATGAAGTTAAAACAAGAAAATTCGAGAATTCAAATACAGTCTGAAATTTGGTGAACTAAATAATTTCTACCTAGTCTAGTCATTGATTAATAAGAGGTTAAAATTATATTTTTGCTTGCCAATTACAATTTCCTCTCCTTTTTTACTGTTTTTTAAGTATTAATAGAGAAACCGTTCTTCATGTAGTCTAGTTATTTACTATAATTTTCACATTTGTCAGCTAAAACTAATTATAACTCTATAGACACGCAACTTTTTCGTTATAATACAAAACAAAGCTCTGTTTTAAAGATACTATATGTAAAGTATAATATCATATTCAATGGCCTTGATTAATGAAGTAAATTAATTTCTGAAGAGCATGATGAGTCAGGAATATTTGTTTATTTAGACTAGATCGGTTAAGTCGTTAGAGCTACGTTTGCGCTTGAATATTTTGAAAGATGTTTGACATAATTCTATTTCAGTACTTTTAGGAATTAATATTCCATATACTAGCTAGAGAAGTTACCAGGATCACCATGAAGGGAGCTGATCAACTGCAAAGAGACCCTCTTGCCAAGGAACTCAAGAACTCCATCAAGAAAAGAGGCATTGACATCATTAAAGTCCAATGCATTCTTCTTCATCAACACAATAGTTCCTTTCACCTTTTTTCCCTCGTCATTTTTCCCAGTGATTGCATCCACAATTTTATCCAGTAACATGATGATACGTTCTCACAGGAAATACTGTAGTAAATAAATATGGTAATTTTCGATCTCTGATCAGCTTTTCAAAGAAACAAATACTAATAAAGATGAGTTTGGTTGTGTGAAGTTCCAATGGGACGAGTCTAGTATTTATTGCCAGAAACATCGATCCCCACGTGGAAAAATATATTACATTATATTATTAAAAAAGATAAAAGAAAGCCAAGTCTATATTCCACATCTCTTGATTATACTTTTCGAATAGATTTAGAAGCAAATGGGCAGGCGGCGTTAATAAGTCTGCTTTAAACAATTTGGTTGTCTTTTTCTTTCTTGCGTTCGCTAGGGAGTGTTTATTAATTTGAATTAGTAGTGAGAACTAGAAGTACTCCGATCCCTCCACTTTATTTTACTTGATTTATATTAAGTATATCTTTTTTATTTGTTCATTTTAACTAATCAAGCGAGTTGTATAATTTTTTTTCCATATTAATTTTAATATTAAATATCCTCCACTTTATTTTACTTGATTTATATTAAGTATATCTTTTTTATTTGTTCATTTTAACTAATCAAGCGAGTTGTATAATTTTTTCCATATTAATTTTAATATTAAATAATTATATAAAATAGTAATAGTCAAATTTGAAATTTTAAATATCATTAATAAAATTAATTTAGTAAAATACAGATCTAGTAAAAATTTTCTTAATTAAATATTGTGTCAAGTCAACATGAATCAAGAGGTAAATACAACGAACGAAGTAATAAATTAATAATTTTTCAGCTTCAATAAATATGATTGGTTCAATAAGGAATTAATATTTTAATATTAAAAAAACTAAAAAAAATAAAAAAAATAAAAAAAATAAAAAAATTTTTTTAATTTTTTTAGTATATTTGAAAAAGAATGTCTCATTTTCTTTATTGACAATTTTAACTTTTAATTTTTCATATGATATATTTAAAATAATAAGATTAAAAATATTTTAATAAGCTTAAATAATTAATCAAAGATTTTAATATAATTTTAAAAAACTAAAAAAATAAAAAAAAACACTATAAATTAAAATTTTCAAATTTTTAAAATTAATTATCAAATCAGTGCAAACGAAAGGGATAAAGTACCAAATACGTAATTCTTCTCCATTCCAATATTCACCATTTGTCCACTTCCTCATAAATATACTCTTAACTTTATATTTTTTTCTTAAATAGCTTTGAAGGCATTACAATTTTGACAAACAGAAATGATTTATTCATTTATTAGCATGCCCTCTCTATCGAATACATTGGCGTTTATTATAACCTTTTAGTAATTCTATCCAAAATGCCTACCTATTTGTTTTTAAAATTAACTTTAACACTTAAAACTGTTTTTACTGCTCGAGGTTAACTAATAATTTTTAATCAGTTAACCATGGGCTCTTACTGGAGATTTTACTCGTGCAATTTCTAACGGAGTTTATTATACAAACTACAACTAATTATATATTGTAGATTGTGCAACTCAAAACTAATTAAATATACTAGTTATATTAATTTACCCATAAACATTCTGTCACCATCTTCAATTACACTAAACAATTTGAAAAATATTTTCAGATCTCTTTTTAATAATCATATCCTATAATAATATTTTATTATAAAAATAAAATTTATATATATATTCAATTTAGTATTATGTTATATTTTATATTTTTTATAATAATATCGTTATATAGAAATTTGATAGTTACTGTATACTATTTTCGTTTCCCCCTTAATCCTTGATATTACCACATGAGAGGTTTATAATTTAATAAAAGAAAAAGAGATTTGTTCTTCATTCTTCTTCTCAATGACATAAACAACAAAGAGGAAAATATCAAACACGAAAAAACAAAATGAGGAGCGAATCTCTTTTCTATTTTAGTAAAAGTATATTTATATAGTTGAAATGAAACCTAAAGTGGTAAGAATCGTCAGTTAAGATATTTTTTTTTTGAAATAATGAGACTTAACACAATAGACTTACAATGAGATAATTGGATATAGAAGAGTGTGTTACTCCTGTTTTAACTCAACTAGTTTTAGTGTATAAGTCTCGCGCATGTCGTTCATGTTAATTAGAATAAATTTTTAAAAATAATATAAATAATGTTTAAAAAATGTGTTTGTGTAAAATATAAAAATTTAGATAAAATTATAAATTTCAAATTGATAAATAATCATGTTTAAGAGTTTGATACAATTTAATAATTTTTCTTCAGTTTGTTCTAATACTTGCTTCATTGAACAAAAACGTCACAGAGATGATTATTTATAATTGATCGTTAAGAAATTGTTATGCCACCAACCTAAGAAAGAACTTATCAAAATTAGTGAAAACAGACACTAATATTTATATTAGAATATGTTATCTATAGCATACTCCTTGCGTGCGATCCTTTTTTGGATCTTCTTAGCGCGGGATGTTTGTGCCGGGGCTGCCCTTTTTTCAATTGTATTTTTAAAAATTCTAAATATAAGGTTATTTTGCATTATAAGTATAATTTTATTCGACATTTAATTATTTCTTATAAGGTAAAATCTTAATCGCTTTTAAATTTTTAAATATTAA
>JACEIK010003545.1:0-18635 GCA_018107945.1 Datura stramonium | reverse complement strand
GTGTAACTCTTCAATCCAGAGAACTGCTATTTTTATTTTTCAATCTGATGTAGGTTACAAGATACTGGCATAAAAGAAAACACGAGGAGTCCTTTTCGAGAGATCATTATAATAAATATTCAGAAATCAATATCCATGGTATATTAAATTCGATACGTTGGGTTTTGCATTCTGAATGAGACTTTTAATAGAAATCTGAAATTTTTTTATTGATAGACCCATTTAAGTTTTCAATTGACAAAATAGCCTTCTTTTATTTTGCCATTTCAAAATTTTTTTCAACGGTCTTATGTTCTACTTTTCTTCTTCTTCTTCATCCACTCTTAATATATCTTCTGTACAGACTATGCACACGATTGTGAGTTATTGGGGTCTAAAGCTAGCTCCTCTTTTTGGTAAATTCAACAAGTTTTATTAAAATTTGGAGAAAGGTGGTGTCAAAGTTTTTTAAAATTTAAAAGACGAGAACTAATCTCAAATAATTAACTAAAGTTCAAAATCACAATTGGGACATTTCGCCCTAATCTAAAAATTGGTGTATTTCACTAAGAAAAGAAAACCTTGTGACACCTTTAATTAAGTAGAAGACTTGAATGGGCCTTTTAGCCAAGAGTTTAAAATCCACTCTAGGTTGTAAAAGACCCGTAGAAAAGGAATATCTGTGTAAATGGTCGTAAGATATATTGGAAAAAAAAGTAATGTAGGCATTAATTTGGTGTATTATTGATATCTTGTTTGGTACATTTTTTTAACCAATATATAACTAATGCAAGCATTAGTTATATACTCTATTTGGTATTAACCTATGTATAACTAATGCTTAAAAAACCATGGTATTAGTAATGCAATGAGTTTTAATGCATGCATTAGCATAGTTAAAGACACAATTGCCCTTCATAACTTTTTCCACATCCATTTTATTTATTTGTGAAGAACATTTTTATAAATAAATACTTTTTAAAAAAAATTATGCAATAAATGTTATGTTTAATACACCACTCCAAACAATGTATAAGAAATAATCTCAGCATAATTAATGCAAGCATAACTAATACAAACATTACTAATACACCTTATTTAATATTATTCTTATACACTCTACCAAATGACATCTAAAAATTTTGCTCTAGCTTCTCTGTAGAAGCTCCATGTATCTAAACGACCACACTACTTTGCAATCACAGGATCCACCTGGTTCAGCAAAAACAACATGACAACTGAAATATCTCAACCTATCCCCCAACCCAATATCTGCCCATTCCCACTACAACTATAACGGTTAGTGCAAATATTAGAAATACGCCCAACCATTATACTAACACCATTAGAAACACCAATACCGCCACCTCTACCACCAAAAATGAAACCGAAAAAGTCAATAAATCTACCACCAACAACAAAACCTGAACTGTTGGGATCGAGAATCAGGATATTGCGAAATTTAGCTAAATAATGTTATAATGACAATAACAAAGACAATAATAAATTATTAATAACGATAATTAAAGTAAACAAAGAAGACACAAATTTGACGTGGTTGGATCAGTGTGACCTAGTCCACAGGCGGAGAGGGGCAATTTCACTATTCCAACAAGAGTACAAAAGAGAGTACAAAAGTAGAGTAAATACTCTAATTAATCCCAAATACTCCAAGAGAATAATCTCACAAAATCACTCCAAAGAAAGGGTTTACACAAGTGTTTCCCAACACTCACTCTCTTACAAAATACTCTAAAAGGAAAGACAAAGGAAGAAAGTAATGAAAAATTTTCAAATGCTTCAAGGTTGTTTTAAGTGAAAGAACTCTCCTCTATTTATAGTAGGGAAATTCATGGGCTCTAAGTAGCAAATTAGAAAAGGAAAAACTATCCTAATAATTCACATCCATTCATTGGTTTCTTTGGCACCATGAATGATTTTGAGCCAAGCTTTTAATTATAATAGGCTTGAGCTTATTATGGATGGAGCCCACATAATGGCAATCAAAATAATGGCCACATTACAAATCTCCACCTCAGCCTAATTTTGGTTAATATATTAAATTTTCCCAATTCTCTTTGCAAAAGCCCATATGGGTTAAATTATTCTTCATAAATGGAAATCAAGTTCAAGCATAGCTTGAACTTTCCAACTAAAAGAGGCTTCGTAAATATGTCGGCATGATTGCTTCTAGTGTTGATCTTCTAAACAGAGACTTTTCCTTCAGCAATGGTTTCCTGAATGAAGTGATACTTGATATCAATATGTTTCATCCTCTCATGATATATCTGATCTTTAGTCAAGTGAATGACACTTTGTCTATCAGAGAAAATAGTAATACCACCTTGGTGTAAGCTGAGTTCAACAAGTAGACACTTCAACCGTAAGGCTTCTTTGATCGCTTCAGTCACTACTATATATTCTGCTTCAATAGTAGATAAAACTACTACATATTGTAATTTAGCTTTCCAACTAATAGTGCAACCACCGATGCAAAATATATAGTCAGTCAGTGATCTTCTTTTGTCAAGATCGCTTGTATAATCTGAGTCTACAAAGCCAACCAAAGTGTTAGTATTTCTCCCAAACTCCAAACATGCATTTGAAGTACCTCGCAAGTATCTGAGAATCCACTTCATAGTCTGCCAATGTGTTTTACTAGGATTAACCATATATCGACTTCAACACTAACTTCTTGTGAAATATCTGAACGTGTAAACACCATTGCATACATTATACTGCCAATTGCACTGGAATATGGTACATGTGCCATATACCTCTATTCTTCCTCTGATTACAGTTATTGAGCACTTGATAACTTGAAATGAGTGGCAAGAGTAGTACTAACCGATTTAACATTTTTCATGCCAAACCTCTCCAAGACCTTCTCTATATACTTCTTCTGGGTCAGGAATAGCCTGTTAACTCCTCAATATCCTTTGATCTCCATGCCAAGGATTTTCTTAGCTTCTCCCAAATCTTTCATTTCAAATTCACTTTTCACCTGACTTTTCAAATTGTGAATTTATGTCAAATCCTTAGTAGCAATAAGCATGTCATCATCATCATCATCGTCATCATCATCAATAATAATATACCTAGTGTAATTTCATAATGTGGGATTTGGGAAACGTAGAGTGTATGTAGACCTTACCTCTACCTCACAGGTAGAGAGACTGTTTTCGATAAACCCAGAAAAAACAAATTAAAGCAATCTATAAAATAAAATAACAGAAGGAGCAAAACATGTGAAAACAACATCTGGAGAAAAGTAACACGATACATAAGGTTCAAGAAATAATAGATACTATAAGAACTCTACAGAAAAGATACTATAAGAGTAATACTACAACTATTCATATGGGAGATTTACTAAACAACCCTTTACTTCCTGCTAACCTACAACCCTAATCCGTGTCATCAACATATAACAATAAGTGAACAAATGAACCATCACTTAACTTTCGGACGTAATCACAACTATCATACATGCTCCTTGAATAACTATATCCCAACATAAAAGAATCAAGCCTTTTGTACTATTGTCTTGGAGACTTCTTTAATCCATATAAGGAATTCTTCAACAAGAAAACATGATCTTCTTTTCCTTCAATTTCAAATCCTTTAGGTTGTTGCATGTATATTTGTTCCTCAAGTTCGCTGTGTAAGAAAGTTGTCTTAATATCAAGCTATTTTAATTCTGAATCATACATGGAAATTAAGGCAAGGAAGACAAAAATAGAGCTATGTTTAACAATAGGTGAGAAAATATCATCAAAATCAATTCCTTGTACTTGACTATAGCCCTTTACAACTAATCATGCCTTATACCTTACAACTTCAACCCCTGTAATTTCATCATTTTTCTTGAAGACCTATTTGCAACCAACAATTCTCTTTCCTGATGGCGACTTCAAGAGAGAGAAAGTACCATTCTTGTGGAGAGATTCAACTTCTTCATTCATTGCAATCAACTACTTCGCCGAATTAGCACTAGAAACTGCTTGATGGTTCTATAATTTCTTCAGTTTCCTATGCAATTGAAAAAGCGAATGCAATATAATCTCCATACCTTATTGGTTTTTGAATTTGTCTTCTTGGTCTATGTGTGGCCATGGAATACTATCTAGTTCAACTTCAGAATTCACAACTTATGGCTCAACTTTTGGAGCTTCAGTTTTTGGAGTTTCAACTGTATTTTGTCTCACAGTTGATGAGTTTGGCTTAGAAGGTGTGCAAACTCAACCTTCACCTGCTCATGTATGCCCTACTCTTTATTCTTGTTACAAGAACTATAAGACTCTTTTCTGGGATGTAACATAGAGGATTCATCAAAGGTTACATCTCTGCTAATTATAAATTTTAGTTACTTGAGATCAGGACACCAAAGTCTATATCCTTTCACCCCGAATGCATATTCAACAAAAATACACTTTTTAGCCCTTGACTCTAATTTTCCATCATTCACATGCATCTACGCAAAACAACCAAAAACTTTTAAGTAAAAATAATTAGCAGGAGTACCTGACCATATTTCCTTCGGAGTATTAAAGTTCAAAGGTGTAAAAGGAGCACAATTGGCAATGTAACAAGCTGTAGAGATAGTCATTTGTCAACCCAACATTTGAGATCATGCAACGAACTCTTTCCAAAAGAGTTCTGTTCATCCTTTATGCAACACCATTTTTTTGAGGAGTCATCCTTACAGTGCGATATCGAGCAATTCCTTTACTTTTAAAAAATTTGTTGAAATCATCATTATAAAATTTCAAGCCATTATCTGTTCTAAGCCGCTTGACCTGCTTTCTTGTTTGCTTCTTAATCAAATTTTTTTATTGTTTGAAAGTTAAGAAAACATCACATTTATTTTTTTAGGAAATAAATCAAATCTTTTCTTGAATAATCATTAATGAAAGTTAAAATATACCTGACACCACCTTTTGACGGGGTACAAGAAGGACCCCATAGATCTGAAAGAATGTAGTTTAAAGTACCTTTTGTTCGATGAGTTGTTGGAGATTTGAAGTTGACTCTTTTTGCTTTTTGAACATACAGTGTTCGCAAAATTCTATATTTCTTGGTACTTTTTCCACGCAAGATACCTTTTTACTAAGGATTGAAAGACCTTTCTCACTCATATGCCCCAATTGCATAAACCACAATTTGGCGATGTCGAAATTAGATTGATTTGTTGTAGAAACTATAGCAACACCTGTAATAGTGGATCCCGATAAAGTGTTTAACGTACTACATCTGTGTGCTTTCATGATCATAAGAGCACCTAGAGAGATTTTCAGAACTCCACCTTCACTTGTATATTTGCACCCAAGAGATTCTAGAGCGCCCAAAGAGATGAGATTTTTCTTTAAGTCAGGAACATACCTAACATCAATGAGATTTCTCACCATACCATCGTGCATTCTAATTTGGATTGTACCTTTACCAATGACTATGTAGGGAGAATTATTGTGCATCAAGACAACCCGACCTCCAACAGATTCGTATATGGTAAACAAAACCCTATTGGGACACATATGATAAGAACAACTATCATAACCGGAGTCTATACCCTGGACGAGACACAATACTTGGAGTCACAAGTAACCCGAAGTCAACCCATGGTCTATCATAACACTGATAATTTGTGTAATACCATAGCGGAAGCTTTAAAAATAATAAAAATAATTTATGAAGAAGAACTAAATCATCAAGCTTTATACAATTGAAAACAAAACTAAACATCTGAATCTGTTTCTGAAAGCCATCTATATCTGATGAGTTGCCGGGATAATCCCCCAGCTAACTCTAAAGTCTACCGAATAAAATATAACGGAAGAAAATAAACATCATCCTCGAAAGATGAGGACTCACCACTTGTGCAGCTGAAAACTCCTGGATGAGATCTGCTAACGGTGCTGAGACTGAGAACCTACAGCTGTATCATACGATGATACAACATAGGAGTATGCATTAGTACTTTGAATATACTGAGTAAGTAGCAGAAAACATAGCATAGAGAATAAATAACTGAACTGTAATGACATGCATTGACCAACTAAAATGCTAAAATTGAATAAACTTAAATATACTGAGATGGTCAAAATGACCGTGTCTGATGGTCAAAGACATGCCCTAAATCTGAGATACTGAATCTGAACTAATTGTACTGAATTGAGTAAGCTGAAACTGTTCTGAAGTGAGCTAATATGATACTGAACTGACTAGTGGGAGAGTCTATAACCGACATATAACCACGTGAGCTAGACGTGGATTTCGATGTATACAACCCATCGGTAGGACCCAATATACCTTTCCAGGGTCTAAAGGTATGAACTGGGTGATCAAAAGTCTAGGGCCATAAGTCCAATAAAAATAACCTACAGTGGCAACGTAGTTTTGGGAACTTGGGTGCACTAGAACCCCGGTCTGGTTGGTGCTAAGTCCTACTCCCACTGCATAGTCCTAGACTGATTACTAAGCTGATGACTCAAAATTGAGGCCCAATACTAAGTCAGGAATACCTATATGAAGTACCCTAAGAGTCTTATCGGACAGAATTCTGTAACTGGTGTTCTAAGACTGGCTAGAGCTGCTTATATGGAAGCATCGTAACCGTCTAAAGAACAAACTGAAATCTGAAGCTAGGGTTCTAAAACTGGCCAGAGCTGCTTATCTAGAAGTGTCATAACCGTCTAAAGAACCACTAAAATCTAATAACTAAGTCTAATATTGATAATTGAGAGGCACCATTGACATCTCAAGAAATGACTGTAGTCAAACTGATCAGCTGATATTTCTAGACAACACTGAGTATTAATAATCTAACTAAGATTAGACTAATATGTATCTGACTGAAATTTCCACATATACTAACAATATGGGAATCTCAAAACTTATAGAATCAAGCTACAGGGAAACTAGTCCAACACGCAAGATTCTATTTTATTTTCTGAATTGAGAACTAGGGCTAAATCATTCCACAAGATACAACTTTCACAAATTTATAGAAATAGAGAATAATAAAGTAGTTAAAATAATGAGAAATATTCCACTTGAAATCTTAAAGAAATTAGTTTGACAATTTTCTACATTTCGAATCCACAGGGCTGTAACTGATAGAGAAAATAGAGAAGATTTTGAGGACACAAAGGAAGAACTATTCCCTTGTTGAATTTTCACATACCTGGATAAAAAATCCCCAGAGAAGAAAGCTTGAACTTCAACAACTGACAAGGAGCCCTAGTTCTTTCTTGAGAGGAAAGGTTTGAATTCTACGATCGATAGTTTGAGAGTCTACGTGGGGAATGAGGGGAAAAACCGTTTAATCCCTTTAAATTCTCTAAAGTTGTACTTAAAATGACTTAGTTTAGGGGCTAAATAGGTGGGAAATTATAAAATATCCCTAGACTAAAATATGAAAAATTGCCCGACAAGGAACCAATGGGTCACTCAATGAGTTGTTGGTAGGACCAGTTGTTGGTCCTACTGTCCGGGTCCTATATTCACTGGATATGGAAATGGGGGATACCACGACTCGTTGGATGAACCAACGGGCCGTTGGTTCCTCCCATGGTCACTGTATGAGGAAACTTGGAAAGATTGTCGACGGACAACACAACGACTCATTGGTGGACCCAATGGGTCATTGTGTCCAATTGTTACCTTAAATGGAACAAGTCTAAGGATTTCTGAGCTTGATCCCATGGTGGTCACAACGACTCATTGTGGGATACAATGGGTCATTGTTTCCACTTGTATTCACTGAAGGGGGCTTCTGGGGTTCTCACCCACGACCCACACCATGAGTCGTTGTTTCTGACGACAAATCATTGGTTGAGTCGTGGGGTCCTGGAAGGGGGACTTCTGAGCTGGGGACCAATGAGTGACAGGACGACTCATTATTTCTCGCAACAAGTAATTCCTTGTCCTGTTGGTTCCTAAAGGACGATACTGTCTGACCACGACTTACACAACGAGTTGTTGGAGCTGACCACGACTCGTTGTCTCAGTCATTATGAGATAAATTTTATGGTTTCCTTTTAGGTTTTTCTTACAAGATCTAAGTCTGGTCTAGAAAAGTTTCAGGGTGTTACAACAACTCGAATTCAAAATTCAGTCATTGTTAGATTTAAAACTACTATTAGTAGCTAAAAATATTATTCCCTTAGTCTTATCATGTAATACCCCGAAGGTTCCTAAGACTATACCCGTGATTTGACATGTGTTAAGTAGAAAAGAGGAAACTTTTTGCACAGAATGACTCATGGTACAAGTCATGATGAGAAGGTATGACTCGTAGGAGGTGGTCATGGTTAGAATCTGCAAGAGGAGTCCAGTTACAACGAGTCAAGGTACGACTCGTGGGATCATGCTACAAGTCGTAGGATAAATAGTGGTTTGAAGACTGAGTTACCCATGTTGGAAGGCACGAATCATTATACGACCCGTTGTAGGAAACAACGAGTCGGGGCCTGCACCGGTGAGAAGGATATGAGGATCTTGGAAACAGTAATCACAGGTGGAACTAACAACTCGTAGGTTGGTGGTACGAGTCATAGTCTAACCCATGGAAAACTTCAGAAAGTCAGGGAATAACAGTGGTGACTGTGGGTGGTAGCTACGAATCGTGCTATTGAGGTACGACTCGTGGTGTGAGTCGTGACACCTAGAGAGTGAAATTTTCTGCGATTTAAGTAAGGGTATTTCTATAATTTTTAAGATTCTAAGCCCTAAATTACGTTATTTTAAGCTCTGTTAGGAGGGTTTTAAGAGGGTTAAACCTTTTAAAAACCTTTCCCCTCCTATGCATGCAAGTCTATACCTCTCCATTGAAGATCAAAAGCCTACAACCCTTTAAGATCTTTTCCAAATTCTTTGGGCTTTCTAGGGAAAGTGTAGATTTAGTTCTTCCAGGTATGTGAGTCCATGAATGAGAGTTCCTTTCACTCTCATGCTCACAATTCTCCTCAATTTCATGAATCAAGTCTCAATTTAATTATGATCAAAAAGGAATTTCAATCTAATTTCATAGAATTCTTACAAATTTCTTACGGGTTGATTCCCTATATGTTTTAAAGTATGTTTGATGATAAATGGGAAGATTATATGCATGTTTTGGTTATAAATTCATAAATTCAAGTTTTAGAAGATTTTGTCCAATTATGCTAGTTCATAAAAAAGTTAGTTTATGATTGATGATTTCAAGTATGATGAATTATCTAGCATGTATTTATGTTTACAAATTACCAATATATGAATCTATGATTTTGACTAGTGAATTCTATTTTAGGTATGCATGTTCTTTAGATTTTAGGTAATCCCACTCAGATTAAGCATGTTTTCATGATTCAGTCTAGTTCTATAAATCAGCTTACCATATGGTTTTGGAGTCTATACTCCCACTTTCAGCTTATGGTATGGTTTGAGTTTTGTTGAAAAATGATGGCGAGTACTTTGCATATTCTTGGGAGCAGTTCTAGCACCGAGTAGGTCAGGGATTCATGAAAACCATGGGTCTCAGAACTACGCGCCAACATAGGATTTCGCATTTACTTTGGGACCTCCCTCGTGAGCTTTTGCTGCCCTGAATGGGCCTTCATCTTGATATCGATATCATGGTAGTGCTCTTAGCCCTGGAAAGGCTTTGGATGGATCTATCCACTAGAGTATAATAGTTGGGATCACGTAAGCTCTATCTTAATAATGTCGGTTATATGACGAGTATCCCATTGTTCCTCGTGATCTCAGTTATGCATGTTTATCAGTTATGATATTATGTTTTTAGCAGGTTTGACCCAATGATCATGTTATCCGTTTTACTTATAAATTTCAGTTTCAGCTTTGGGTCATCCGATTTAGTTTGAGATCTAGTTTATGACTATTGATGTTTTTAAATATCAACATGTAGTCCCTACTATTATGATGTTATGCCTTATGTTAATATACATGATTTCAATTATACTTACTCAACCCATTTTACTTACCTTGAATACTTAGTACATTTCAAGTACTGACCGCATACTCTATGCTGTATCATTTCATGATACATGTCCTAGCTATCAAACTCAGCCGCACGTTAGTCCTGCTCTTATTCCGGTTCAGACCCTACCTTGGGTGAGTCATCGTCCTCCAAGGATACCTATCTTTCAGTATCATTATGTCAGTCTGTTTTAGACTTAGAGATAGTTGGAGGCTTTTTCCAGCATCTCATCAGTTAGTAGAGGCTTTTCAGACATATATTTGTATATTCAGCTTCAGACTCAGTTTTATGATATTATCATTGGCTAGATGTTTTGTTATTCAGACTTCCGCTATTTCAAAATTCAGTTATCAGTTTTGATTAATGTTGATCCTTAGTTATCTTGTTCATGCCATGGGTTGACTTGGAGCCATCCATGGTTCTAGGTTCCATGGTTAGATTCGGGCCTATATTTGGGTCGTGACAAATTCGGTATCAGGTCAATGGTTCAGAGTATCCTAAGGTATCTAAAATCCACGTTAAGTAGAGTCTTTTCCATGGGTATGAAACGCGCCACACTGATGCGGGAGAGGCTACAAGACGTTTTAGGAAATTTCCCTTGTTTCATGATCTATATCGTGCATTGGAGTATCTCTCTATTCGTCTAACTTGTGCAATGCGTTTGTAGAATCATGCCTCGATGTTGTATGAATGAAGATGGCAATGGAGAGGGCACCAGCATGCCCTGCCAGCACCAACATGTCCTTTGCCCGAGCAGGTCTCTCATGCCAAGTTTAGGGTGGCATTTCAGATGTTGCGCAGGCTCTGACCTTTCACTCATATAACTATCTGGTTTAGTTCATCAACTCAAATGTTGAAGAAAAATGAAAAAATATATATTCAATCAAATCCCCATGTGAGTGGGAGTGCAGTGGCGGCTCGAGTTTTGGATTTCCTCTGGATGAATCCCCCTGAGTTCCTTGGGTCAAGAATAGATGAGGACCCGTATGAGTTTCTTGAAGAGATACAGAAGATCACCCAAATTATGGGGGTGATGGGAGAAGAGAGCGCAGACTTAGCCTCCTATCAGCTGAAGGGAATTGCTTATATTTGGTACCGTCAATGGAGGGATGGTAGAGCACTGGGCGCAGTTCTTGCGAACTGGGAGGAGTTCATGACAACCTACTTAGATAGATTTTTTCCTAGGGAGTTGAGGGAGGCAAAGGTGGCGAAGTTCGTCAACTTGAGGAAAAATGATATGACTATCCAAGAGTACGCCTTGGAGTTCATCCGGCCTTCCAACTCGGGAGGGAATCCTGGTAGATCATCTAGAAATACTTTGGATTCTTATACATAATAGGAACTGACTGAAGAGTAAAGGTTTCTGACAGTGCATCCTTAACCTGAACTAGATGATATACACAATCCTTAGATATCATCTTCGTGGCTTCGAGATAGGAAACAAAGAAACCTACAGGGATGAGGACCTGCATGAGTTTCTTGAAGAGATACAGAAGATCACCCTGATTATGGGGGTGACGAAGAAGAGAGCATAGACTTAGCCTTCTATCAGCTAAAGGGGGTTGCATATATTTGGTACAGTTAGTGGAGGGACGGTAGAGCAGTGGGCATAGTTCTTGTGAGCTGGGAGGAGTTCATGACAATGTTCTTAGACAGATTCTTCCCTAGGGAGTTGAGGGACGCAAATGCGGCAGAGTTTGTCCACTTAAGGAAAAATGATATGACTGTCTAAGAGTACGCCATGGAGTTCATCCGGCCGTCAACTCAAGAGGGAATTCTGGTAGATCATCTGGGAACACCTCAGGATACTCACACATAACAGGAACTGACTGAAGAGTCGGGGTTTCGGACGTGGCATCCTTAACTCGAACTAGATGATATACACAATTCTTAGAGATCATCTTCCTGGCTTTGAGATAGGAAATATAGCAATCTACAGGCACAACAGAACTAGCCTTCTGCTCTAGGACTGGTTCACCCGGAAACCAAAACTCTACCATATGAGTTCTGCAATTGACTAAGGCATAACAAGCATGTAACAAATCCATACTGAATATAACATCAAAATCGGTCATATCTAACTTCACTAAGTCGGCTGAGGTGACTTTCTAAAAAATCATGACATGGAAATTTCTGTATACTCGTTGAGATAAAACTGACTCATCACAGGAGTAGAGACTGAGAACGATTCTGACAAGATTTCTGTCATGACCTGAGCTGGGACCCCAGACCGAAAGACGCGACCTAGAACCACAGATAGCTCCAAGTCGACCCATGGAATGAACATAACAACTAAGGAGAATACATCAAGGCGGAAACTAATATCTTAAACATGAAAAAGAGGAAGTCTGAATAACATAACAATCATAAAATAGAGTCAACACTCGACAAAGTCGAAAATCTTCATAATGTATGATAAGCCTCTAAACTATCTGATGAGCTGATGGGACAACATCCCCAACTAGCTCATTAAAATCTGAAATTGAATATAACATAATCTAACGATAAACTAAATGTCCTCGGAAGATAAGGACTCACCAATAATGGAACTAAACTAAATTAGGGGGAGCTGGACTAACGGTGATTGAGTCTGATCGTCTAGACCTATATCATGAAATGATACAACACAGAGTATGCGGGAAATACTTGAAATATACAGAGTATGCAAGGTAAGTAAAACATGCTGAGTAACTGTTAACTGAAATCATGCATATAAACATCAAACATAAGATCATGAAAGTAAGGACTGTATGCTGAAATCTGAATCTGAGACATATATAGTCATAAGCTAAATATCATATCTGAATAGAATGACCCAAAGCTAAAAATAAAATTTTTATGACTTGCCATAGATGAAATCATAAGTAAAAGCTCATAAATTGATCATTGGGTCAAACCTACTGTAGAACATTAATATCATAAGTGATGAACATGAACAAATGAAATCATAAGGAACAATAAGAGACTCGTCATACCGACACCATCATGATAGAGCTTACATGATGCCCCAACTATCACACTCAAGTAGGCAGAGCCATCCAAAATCTTTCCAGGGCTAAGGACGCTACCATGATATAGATATCAAGATGAAGGCTCCTTGTGGTAGGGAAAACTTCCCAAATAAATATATAAACCTATGTTGGTGCGTAGTTTTGAGATCGAGGAACTTTGGAACCCTAAGCCTACTCAGTGCTAGACACTACTCCCAAAATTATGCATAGTGCTCCTATAATTTTTCAACGAAGCCGAAATCATAATTACATGCATAGTCTGAAATATGAACATAGGGGAGTCCTAGATCCAAACATATCATAAGCTGAAATAGAGAGTACATACACCAAACCATATGGTAAGCTGATCTTATAAAACTAAACTGAATTATGAGAACATACTTAACTTGTGTGGATTTGCCCAAATCTTAAAATCATGCATACTTGAAATAGACTTCATAACTCAAAATCATGGATTCATACATAGGTAATTTATGAACATTTAATCATGCTAGATATCTCATCATATTTGAAATCACAAATCATAAACTTGACTTTTCATAAAACTTGCATAATAATACATAATTTTCTGAAACTTGAAATCATGAATTTACAATCAATTTCTATATAAAATCTGCCCATGAATCTTAAAATATACTTTGGAACATGAGGGGAATTGAGCCATATACATATCCTAGAGAAATTTAAAAAAATTGGGTTAACCCTATAAGATCATAAACTTGAATTCATGAACTTGAGAAGAAATTTGGGCATGAGAGTGAAAGGAAACTCTCACATAGACCTACATACCTAGGTAAACTGATTCTCAACTTGACTTTGAAATCCCAAGAGAATTAGGAAAGAATTGAGGGATTCAATCTTGATCTTCAAAAGAAATTTCTCAACTTTGCATGCATGGAGTTGAATGAATTATAATAGGTTAAACTCCCTTAAAACACTCCTTTCAGAGCTAAAATGACATAGTTTAGGGCTTAGGAGCTTAAAATTTATGAAAATACCCTTAATGATTCATCTAGAAAAAGATTACTACCAATCCCAATGAGGGATTGGACGACTTGTTAGGGAAGGTAACGAGCCACCCCTTGACCCGTTGCCACTGGAAACTACTCCTCATTCTTGGATCCTTTCCACCAAACAGCCAACCAAATGAGTCGTCACTAACAACACGACTCGTTCCCACGATCCGTCGTCAACACTGCCAACATGACACCTTCTTCATCATTGAGCACTTAACGGGCGTCCTAACGACTCATGGGGTGACACGACGACTCATCACCCCATCTGTTGTCACCCCTGAGGATAACCAAAACTTTAACTTAGGCACACATAATACGGACCACACAACGACCTGTAGGGTCTTTTGATGGGTCACTAGAAGAATTTTCCTGTGACCTGGTGTAATTTTTTTTGATTTTTTTATTTCAACCCTAGGGTCTGATCTTAGGGACTTTCTGGGTATTATAATTTTAGCACTGACTCCAAAACTAATAGAAACATAAGGAGTCATAAAGGATAACATAGCCCTTGGATCTAATAATGCATAAACATCAATATGAAATACTCGCAACATACCAGTAACCACATGGGGTGAGCACTCCTACTCCTAATGAGATGATAGTGTATAGAACCTGTTCCGGCATTGTTCGCTCACTGCACTAGAAGAGGCGCCTTACTGAGATGGGCGAGCTGCTGAAGTGGTGGACCCTGCCTAGCCAAAGGACAATATATGAGCATATGACCAGGCTTCCCACATCCAAAACAACCATCAATACCAACCAAGCTCTCGCTAGGGTTCTTCTTTGCATACTTCCTACAAGCTAAAAAGGTGTGCTCTTCTGACATGCTCCTCTGGTCTCTAAAGCCTGATGCTTTACCCTTCTGACCATGTCTGAGTCTAGATGGAACATTGGCTGAATGGAGCTGGGTTGACGACCTCTGGTGGAGCTAAGGGTAATGTACACCACTGGATCTTTGCTGAAAGTGCCCACACCTGACCTGGCCCTCTTGGCCCCTCTCTCCTTCACCTTCATCTATCCGCCTATTCCTGCTGGGAATATATGATTAGCCGAAATAGATCTATATCATTGATTAACATGGTGGTCTTGCACTCCTTGACCAATGAATCTGCCATCCCATTCACAAACTTTCTCAAGAAGCTCTTGGATCAACAACCATCTCTGGTGCATACTTGGACAACCGGGTAAACTCCAAGGCATATTCTTGGAAAACTATGTTTTTTTGCTTTATATTGAAGAACTCAGCTACCTTTGCCTCTCTCAACTCTCGAGGAAAGAATCTGTCCATGAAAGTGGTAACAAACTCATCCCAACCAACGAGAATTGCACCAACTCCCTTGATTTCTGTTCACTGACAGTACCATATATGAGCAACCCCCTTCAGCTGATAGGAGGCTAAATCTGCACTCTCCTCTCCATTCA
Source organism: Datura stramonium (assembly GCA_018107945.1). NCBI lineage: Eukaryota > Viridiplantae > Streptophyta > Magnoliopsida > Solanales > Solanaceae > Datura > Datura stramonium. The sequence goes on along the minus strand of JACEIK010003545.1, from coordinate 3,228 downwards.
CCCCCATAATCTGGGTGATTGATAACTCTTAAACTCATACTTCCTGACAAAGAATGAAGCGGACATGGTCAATAAAGAACCCAACAAAGGTTGGGGTTGATCCCACAAGGAATATGGAAGATCTAGACTAATATCGGTAAGTGAACTTGTTGGTGAGTTATCTCCAATTTGGGAGTTTCAAGAAAATAATGGTAAAACAAAGATTAAAAGTGTGATTTAAATCAAGATTTGAAAACAACTAGGGTAAGTGTTCCCCATAGGTTCATAACTACTTCAGGTATACACACGTGATCAATCCCAATGCTTACTTGTAGAACTGATAACTAGGGTTCATTCAAACAACTGGTTTGTCCCTATTGGATAACTATACTCAATCACTGGATCAGGTCTCATGAGCGATTTCAAACTAACCAACATTAATATATTCCAAATTTAACTCTCCTACGACCACAACTCAAGTTAATACAATGATCATAAATATCAAGGCTTTGTTGTAATTATCTTTTCCTAATCTACCTCTCTAGGTTCAAGAATGTAAAGAATTCGGGCAAGTACTAATGTTGTACACCATTAAAAAACGTTTAAACATGAAGAGAATACAATACAAGATTTTTACATTGGTTTTGAATTATTTATGTGCAACCCTAGTTTGTTAATCCATCATGGTTCCCACAACCCCTAGTTGTGGAGGTTTTAGTCTCTCATTGTTGTAAGATTGTAATTTGCATCCATAAACAAACACATAATTTAAATACTTATAGAAACGATTGGAACAAAATCAAATTTGATTATTCAAGAACAACCTCAAGAACAATGTGAGAAATCAAGAATTTGACCCCAAGAATTGCTCTTCAAAACTTGATAAAAATTCACAAAAGTAACTATTCACACTACTAACTACTCAGTTTTTTTCCTTCTCTAACTAAAATAAAACATAAAGGATATTTATACAGATATTAGAAACCTTTTCCTAACCTAACACAGAGTTTTCCATATCTAGTGCCGACTGTGCCACAATTTGTCCTATAACCCCTAGCAGGATTATACGGGTAGTACCTACTGTCCGTAAGTTCTTGGCTGCTACAGATTTGGCTAAGTGTTGGTGTCCTAGTATGACTCATACCTACTTCTTATGAGTTGTACATGGCTTCTGTGATTTGGTCCTGAGAACTCTGACATCTTCTGGAATTCTTCACGAGTGCTATGGTACGATTCGTACCTTGTTGCCATGACTTTTACTGTCTATAGTGTCTGAAGTTCTGCCAAGTGCTGAAAATCTTTTGAAGTTCGCCACAGCTCCTGGTACGATTCATACATTGATTCCACGATTCGTGAGTCCATTCGTACCAGAGGTATACCTTTGTGCAATTTCTTTTGAATATTTCCATGACTCCAGTTACGGCTCGTACCATTGTGGTACAGATTGTACTGAGAGTTGTAAGTTGCCTCCTTCCCAATTCAGCCATCTGACTTTCATCATGGTTCTCAGTATGGCTCGTACTGAGACTGGTACTTTGGCTGGTTTTCTACATTTTGAGGCTTGTTTTGCACATCTTTTCTCCAACACTTATTTTCCCTTGAATCAAAGTAAAAGTGCCTTATATCCATATAAATATACCTAAGTCCATGCTATTTTCTCAATTTTAAGCGTCAAAAGTGCTGTAAACTCACAGCACATCAACACCCTCAACTTAAGATTTTTTCATGTCCTTAGGCAAAGAGAAAGAAAAACTAAACACGACGCTTAACTAGAAAATAATCCTAGGAAACTATATCCAATATCAAACAACATTCTACACTATAACTCCAAAAGCTTTTGACCCTTTTCCCGTGAACCAAATTAGCATATACACTACAAGCAACTACTAAATATGATAATTAGGGATCAAGACATGTCATCTAGCTATTAACAGGTAGTCAAGTCATCACCAATGCTTTTCACACAGACCATTGGTAAAGTTAAACACAAACCATGTACCCTCACATCAAACGAAGTCCCCTACTCACAAATATAGCAAAATATATGACATGGGACTGAACAAGCGAGACTCTCGCTCTCACAAAGAAGTTCTAAATACTGCATATCGGATACCATAGTCTTGCCCTTATTTTCTCTACTTCGGTCTGTCAGATGGTTAGGTTAGGATCACTATAGGACTTGCTTCGGCTTGTAATGTAGGCTTTCGAGCTGAGTAAGGTAGATATGGAAATTTTTGAGTGACTAAAACCCCTCCTTGGCACTACATACATGCGGCTCCATTCTTTTACTTTTTCACCCTTTTAGCCTTTTTTACTTTTTCCTCCCTTTTCACCTTGGTTATGCACTTGTATGAGTGTGGTGTATTTTCAACTTTTTCACGCATTATTCTCTTTTTGTATTTTATTTTTCTTTTCTTTTTTCACACGACATCTCATTTTTCACTTTTTTTCTCTTTTCTCTCCATTTTTCACCTTCTAAATCTTTATGCACCCCTACTCTAGCCATCCTCAACTTAGACATTTTTTCCGATGTTGAGGTTCACAATGTCCAAGGAGGGACCAGGGCCAAAATAGGTTCATTATAAAAATGGGTATGATTAATCCGTTAATCAAAGAAAAATGGTCTATTGAAGGCTCAAAAATTTGGATCAAGGGAATCATATGATATCGGTAGGGTTATTTTTTAGGCTAAAAATAGGCTCAACAGAAATGGCCTATGATCCTTTCTTAACCAAGAAACCTAAAACCTATGCAAAAACCAATCGGGCAAGTTCTAGATCCTCTACACAGTATTGAACTAGGTATCAGACCTTACTCACTCATGATACATGATTTAAATTCACTCTACCTGTCTGGTTTATTCAGGGCTTAAAAAGAACTACTCATGCTAATATACTAAATGAAATCAAAAGATCCACAGAAATCATGCATGCAATCACAAGTACACAACTAATTCATCAAAGATTTTTAAACATGGTCAATTTTTTACAAATCCAAAACGAGTGCAATTTATTGGCTGAGTACTCCTAAGCTACTTTCTAATTAAACAAAAATCACACATAAATAAAATCCTAAACATGTCGGTTCTACTAGATAGCATGCCCAAGGAAAAAGAAACACGACAAGAAAAATCATCGGACGAATAAAAAATTCCAAAAATACAAGTACACCCCTTCCCCTTTTTAAAAAGCACGCTTCATCCTGGAAGCATAAAATGTAAGCATATAGGGAAGGGAACATACGTGTGAC
>JACEIK010003544.1:84201-138582 GCA_018107945.1 Datura stramonium | reverse complement strand
CCTTTGTCAAGCACACTGCCCAACTCTTTAATTTCCTGTCCCCGACCTGACCATGACTGACCTAACGGGAAGTGGTGCCTAACCACGTTTCGTGAGGTCTTCCGTTGGGTACACTATCTCTCCCTTTCCACGACTGACCTAACGAGTCGGTAGGTCTCCTAACGACTCATTAGGGGAGTCGTCCTGAAGCATTTCCTGCAGATTTCCAATTTTTTTTTATTTAAGTCCCAGATCTAGTCTTTGAGTTTCCTGGGCATTACAATATCTCCCCCTTGGAAACATTCATGCTCGAATATTGGAAAACACACAACAACGCAGGGAATAACAATCATAAGGATCAAATACTGCTCATTTAACTCCAAAACTGACAGAATGAATGCCCACATTTCAACATACATAGCTGAACTAAATTCACCTTTCATACATACATCCAAAATCATAAAAGAAACTTAAACACAAGTTGAACCCAACAACTAGATCAGTTTCTAAGGTAAAACTAATATTGTAAGTTGTAACAGAGTCGGTAGAGAACAAATGCGGGTATTTGGCCATCATATATGCTTCGGCCTCCCACGTAGCTCCCTCAACCTGCTGTTTTCTCCATAACACCTTAGCTGAAGCTATTTTCTTGTTCCTTAGCTTACGAACCTGACAGTCAAAGATCTGAACTGGTATATCCTCATATGAGAGACTATCCTTTATTTCTACATTGTCCAATGACACAACTAAGGTTGGATCTCCAATGCATTTCTTCAAGAGTGACACATGGAATACAGGGTGCACGGATGCGAACTCTGTAGGTAACTCTAGCTCATAAGCTACTTTTCCAATTCACCTCTGAATCCTGTAGGGTCCCACATACCTCGGACTGAGCTTTCCTTTCTAGCACACCTCATCACCCCTTTCATGGGCAAAATTTTCAAGTAAACCCAATCATCAACAACGAACTCCAATTCTCTTCTCCTCACATTCGCATAAGATTTCTGATGGCTCTGAGCTTTTTTCAATCTTTCTCTGATGAGTTGTACCTTCTGCATAGCTTCATGAACCGAGTCTGGCCTGATTATAGTAGCTTCACCCACTTAAAACCACCTGATAGGAGATCTGCACCTCCTATCATACAATGCCTCAAACGGGGCCATCTGGATGCTGGAGTGGTAATTGTTGTTGTACACAAATTCAATAAGAGACAAATGGTCATCCCAATTACCCTTAAAATCAATCACGCATGCTCTCAACATATCTTCTAGGGTCTGAATGGTCCTCTCAGCTTGCCCATCTGTCTGCGGGTGAAAAGCTATGCTGAGCTTGACTTGAGTGCCTAGTCCCTTCTGAAAAGACTTCCAAAAGTGTGAGGTGAACTGAGTTCCTCTGTCTGAAATGATATCTAAAGGAACCCCATGAAGTCTGACTAACTCTCGAATGTAAAGTCTGGCATAGTCCTCAGCTGAGTCCGTCGTTTTGAATGGGAGGAAGTGTGCAGACTTAGTCATCCAGTCTACTACTACCCATATTAACTCATGCTATCAAGTCTGAGGTAGACCCGTAATGAATTTCATGTTTACTTCTTCACACTTCCATGTGGGTATGCTGATATCCTGAGTCATACCTCTTGGTCTTTGGTCTTCCACTTTAACTTGCTGGCAATTTGGGCACTTGGCTACGGATTCAGCGATATCTCTCTTCATGACGTTCCACCAGTAAATATCCCATAGATCGTGGTACATTTTAGTAGCACCAGGGTGAATGGAGTATCTTAAGCTATGTGCTTTAGCTAGTATCTGGTGTCTCAACTTACCAACATCCGGTACACACAACCTGCCCTGATAACGGAGTACTCCATCTCCCCCTTTGGAGAAAGCCTAGACCTCCTTCTTGAGAACTGCTTCTTTGAGTTTAAGAAGTATGGGATCTTCATACCATCTGGACTTGACTTTCACAACCAAGGAAGAGTCTGACCCGCTTTGCACCACTACTCCACCCTCAGTCGAGTCAACCAACTATACCCCTAACCAAGCTACCCTGTGAACATTGCCAACTCCTTTTCGCTTTCTTCAACATGGGCCACACTACCCATAGACACTCAGCTTAGGGCATCAGCCACCATGTTGGCTTTTCCCGAGTGATATAGCACACTCATGTCATAGTCTTTCAGTAGCTCTAACCACCTTCTCTGATGAAGATTTAGGTCCTTCTGACTGAACACGTACTGAAGGCTCTTGTGATCTATAAACACATCCACATGATCTCCATATAGGTAATGTCTCCATATTTTCAGCACAAACACCACCGCTGCCAACTCAAAGTCATGAGTTGGATAGTTTTTCCCATGTACTTTGAGCTGCCTGGAGGTGTAGGCTATCACCTTGCCTCGCTGCATCAGAACATAATCGAGTACAACTCTAGAAGCGTCACAATACACAACCAACCCATCTGTTCCTTTTGGCGAGGTTAAAACTGGAGTGGTAGTGAGTCGAGCCTTCAACTCCTGGAAACTCTTCTCACACGCGTCCGACCACTAAAATTTCACCTTCTTCTGAGTTAACTTAGTCAGAGCAGATGCTATAAAGGAGAAGCCTTCCACAAACCGTCGGTAATAACCAGCTAAGCCCAGGAAACTCCTGATTTCCTTCGGAGAGTAAGTCTGGGCGAATCTTTTACTGTTGCTATTTTATTAGGATCTACCTGTATTCCCTCACCCGAGACCACATAACCCAGGAAAGTCACAAATTTTAACCAGAACTTGCACTTGCTGAACTTGGCGAACAACTAGCAGTCTCTGAGCGTATAAAGCACTATCCTCAAGTGGTTAACATGTTCTTCCTCATTTATGGAGTATACCAAAATGTCGTCAATAAATACAATGATGAGCATATCCAAATACTACTTGAAGACTCCGTTCATCAAGTCCATGAAGGCTGCGGGTGCATTCGTTAGCCCGAAGGACATAAACACAAACTCGTAGTGACCATACCGAGTTTTGAATGCTGTTTTCGGTATGTCACACTCTCTGACCCTCAACTGATGGTATCCTAACCTGAGATCTATCTTCGAGAAACAACTGGCTTCCTGAAGTTGGTCAAACAGGTCGTCAATTCTGGGTAGGGGATACATGTTCTTGACTTTGTCCTTGTTCAGTTGACAGTAATCTATGCACATTATGAGGTTATCGTCCTTATTACGCACGAATAATACTGGGGCACCCTAGGGAGAGATGTTGGGTCTGATAAAACACTTGTCAAGAAGATATTTTAGCTGCTCTTTCAACTCCTTAAGCTCAGTTGGAGCCATTCTGTAAGGAGGGATGGAGATGGGCTAAGTATTTGGGAGAAGGTCTATCCCGAAGTCTATTTCCCGTTCAGGGGGAACTTCGGGAAGATCCTCAGGAAATACATCTGGGAACTCGCTGACCACTGGGACTGACTAGATAGTTGGGGTCTCAGAGTTGGAATCCTTTATCTGAACTAGATGATAGATACATCCCTTGGAGATGAGTTTTTGGGCCTTAAGGTAGGAAATAAACCTACCCTTAGGCGCTGAACTACTGCACGTCCATTCTAACACAAGTTCATTTGGAAACTGGAACTTGATCACTCTAGTTATGTAGTAAACTGAGGCATAACCAGAGTATAACCAATCCATGCCGAGGATAAGGTCAAAATCGACCATGTTTTTTTCTATGAGATCAACTGGAATGACTTTATTCAATATCGAGACTAGGCAGTTTCTATATACCCGGCTGGCTCTAACAGACTCGCCAACTGGGGTGGAGACTGAGAATAGTTCTAAGAGGACTTCTGGACTGATATTGAATTGACTACTACATAGGGAGTCACGAATGAAAGAGTGGCTCCTGGATCTAAGAGGGCATACACGTTCAGATGAAAGAGACGTAACATACTCATAACTGCGTCAGGCGAGCTCTCCTGATCCTGAGGGGAAGACAAAGCATAGAAATGGTTTTGGCACTGACCGCCATCCGTACCTAATGTGTTGGCTTGCTGTACTAGTTGGCCTGCTGGAGCTGATGATGTAGTGGATTGTGATCTCTCTTGCACAGATGATGGGCACTCCCTGAGCCGATGTTCGAGTTGTCCATAACCAAAACAACCATCTCGACCTTGAAGGCACACTCCGAGTGATTCTTGCCACACTTGGGGCAAGCTGGAATCAGCCTCTGGCACTATGGACCTGAGAATCAGTGCCAGATGCTCCACTCCTTCGATCTTAATGGGACCAAAAGGTTGGGGCGCTGGCTGAGCTGGGTGCTAGGGCTCTCTGCTATTGTTGTTGTTGTTGCTGCTGTAGCAGGCGACTACTACCGCTAGACCTCTGATGGTCGTAATTTGACTGGCCAGTCCTTTCCCGTTTGTTCTTTTGCTCCATATCCTTCAGTTTTTTGGCCTCAATCTGCTGGGAATAGACAATAAGGATGGAGAGGTCCATATCTTTAATCAACATCGCTGTCTTGCACTCCTTGAGGACCAGATTTGACACTCTGTTCAAAAATTTCAACATGCGATCCCTTGGCTCGGCTACCATCTCCGGAGCGCACTTAGACAACCTGGTAAACTCCAGAGTATACTCCTCCACTGTTCTATTCCCTTGTCTCAAGTTCATAAGCTCGACCATTTTTTCCTCCTCAGTTCCCAAGGAAAAAATCTATCTAGGAAGGGTGTGTTGAACTCTTTCCACTCTACCGATCCTACTCTCGCTGGCCGCCCCTCTGTGCACTGTTCATACCAAACCTAAGCTACCCTTTTTAGCTGGTAGGCAGCCAAGTCAGCACTCTCAGATGAGTTGACACCTATAATACGGGTAATCTTCTTGATTTTATCCATGAACTCTTAGGATCCTCCCCTACTTTGGATCCCTGAAAAGATGGAGGGTTCATATAGGTGAAGTCCCGCACCCTAGCAGCTGCTGCCGACCCGTTGGTGTTCATCGGCACCACCTGCTGGTTCACCTCATTGGTGACTATTTGGGCCAGCAGTTGAATGGCCGCCCTGAATTCGATGGTAGATACCGAATCATCTTGAGGGGCTGCAGGGCTAGTGGGGCAGGTCTGTTGGTGTTACCGGGCCTTTTTCTGATACCGCGTCTGGGAGGCATGACTCATTAAAACGAAATAGAGCATGAATTAGAAGGATGTTTCTAGGTTTGAACTTTAGGAGAGTAGGAAATTACTAAACAACCCTTAGAAAATTGCAGGGATAAACTGTCAGGTGATCCTAATGGGTGACCTAACGGGTCGTGATCTGTGACCATGACCCGTGGTCACCTATCGTGGACCACACTGCCCAAAAGTCTGAGGCTCCCCATTGGTTACACCACGACTCGTGGTGTCCCATAACGAGTCGTGGTTAGGACTCATGGGGTACACTACTTAACTCTCAGAAAAACCTCCTCTAACTGATCATGACTCACCTCACGACTCGTGGTGACTGACCACGAATCGTGGGGTCCTTCGTTAAGTACACTGTCCAACTCTTTAATTTCCTGTTGCCGGCCTGACCACGAGTGACCTAAAGGGTCATGGTGCCTGACCACGACTCATGAGGTCTTCTGTTGGGTACACTGTCTCTTCCTTTCCATGACTGACCTAACGAGTTGTTAGGTCTCCTAATGACTCATTAGGAGAGCCGTCCTGAAGCATTATCTGCAGATTTCCAGATTTTTTTATTTAAGTTCCAGATCTAGTCTTTGAGTTTGCAGGGCATTACACTTCAGCTTAGTTGAGAGAACTAAAGGTTCAACTCTAAGAGCTACTTGATAAGGGGTTCATCAGGCCTAGTGTATTTCCTTGAGGTGCAGCTATGTTGTTTGTGAAAAAGAAAGATGGTATAATGAAAATGTGCATTGACTACATATAGTTGAATAAGGGTACGATCAAGAATAAATATCCATTGCCTCGTAGTGATGATTTATTCAATCAGCTACAGGGTGCTACTCACTTTTCTAAAATTGACTTGAGATTGGGTTACCATCAGCTGAGAATCAAGATCAAGGATATCTCTAAGACAGCTTTTCGGATCAGATATGGGCACTTTAAATTTTTGGTGATGTCTTTTGGGTTGACCAATATACCTGAAACATATATGGACCTCATGAATGGGGTATTCAAGCCATACTTAAACCATTTTGTGATTGTGTTCATTGATAACATTCTGGTATACTCTCAAAGTGAGGTAGAATATGAATAATACCTGAGAGTTGTGCTACAAATACTTAGAGAACGAAAGCTTTATGCCAAGTTCTCAAAATGTGAGTTCTGATTGGGATTTTACTGAGTATACTCGATCTTGTAGTCTAGCAAGATAGGGATCTTCATATTGGCAAGTTTTGACTTGTCCAGTGAAAGACGATTGTACCAGCATACCGCAAGTAACCTGCCCAACACTGTATGATCAATTCGAACTCCCCGATTGGCCAATGCCTGAATATCCTAGTTGGGCACAACACCAAGTTCTCGAAATGTGAGTTCAGCCTCCTTTTTGTGGGATTATACTGAGAATGTTATTGTTGTTTTTTCCATAATTGGTTAACTTTCTCAATAATTTTGGATGTGTAACGGAGTTTCTCAAGTCATGTATGCTTCAAATTGACAAAATATATGGAATCTCAATACTACTATTCTGTCGAAGGGCTTTTTGTTAGCTATATGCTATTTAACGATGAAATGCATAACTAATTTAAATTATTCTTTTGGTACTATTTTTGCATTTAACATTTTATGTTTATGCCAATCATATACGAATTAACTCTAATTGCAGTAGGTTGTTTGATTTATTCATACAAACCTGAGGAGATTCATAAGGTTTGAAAGTTTGAAGCTGGATAAACCAATAAAGTATCTAATCAAGTTGATCTCTACTTAATTGTAAATTGTTAATATCTATTTCTTATATTTATTTCAAAAGTTCTCGCCATTATTTAGTGTAGGATGAAATAAGAACTTGAATTTGATAATTTTTCACTTAAGAACAAAGTGTATTATTGTTTTAGGGAAAAAGGCCAATTTACCTCTCTACTTTGAAAAATTGGCTAAATTTATCCTTCTTCATACTATTGGGTCATATTTATTCCGTCCTTACGAAAGTTTTTATTTATACCCTTCATTTAATAGAAAAACACAAATCAACATTGATAATAAAGAGGGGGAGTGTGAATTTAAATTTTCTGAAATAAAGACAATTAATCCACTACCAAACACTTTAAGTTGACTATGATCCTGTAGAAAAATTGATTAGCAATAAACAACAGTAATAAGTAATCAAACATAAAAATAAAGACACAGAGTTTTTATATTGGTTCGGATCACTAGGGTGGTGCCTAGTCCAATTTCCTTAAGGTACAAGAATTCCTTTAGATCTCTTGATGAAATGAGTACAAAGAGCAGTTTCTTGAACCAATAAAAGAACTGAGTTGAATGTCGTTCAAATGGATCCTGTCACAACCTCTACTTGTGTATCAGTCTAACTAATCTTTCTTTTGTTCTCACTAATAACTATTACATATTATAGTGATTTTGTAAGAAGTAGAAAAGTTTGGCTTGATTAAGTGAAGTTGCACACTTTTCTTCTAAGTCTTTCTCGAGTTTTGTAGAGTTTTGAAAATGTCTTGAAAGGCGGGAAGATAAATTCATTTGATTTTTATGAGCTCTTTAGCATAACCCTACGGATTTTTCTCAATCACATTTAATGAGAATATATGGTTGAGATCTTGATTGGAAATTGATTTGCAGGGGTTTCTTCCTTCTATGTATAATCTGGATGACAGATGACTCTCCTTCCTTGAATGGATATTTTGCTTAAATAGCTAGGATAAGATGTCGCACCTAGGGGTCTTCCTTCCTTGTATGTTTCTAACGAGGGCTCTGCTTTCCTTTCTTGATGTATGTCCATTTATTTTCTATGCTGATGTATGGGTCTTGATCCTTACTAAGTTGGCGTTCCATACAGAAAGTTGAATCAATATTCCAATTCATTTACCATTCTAATTTTCCATTCTTTTGCTTCATTTATTCTATATTTAGAACAAATTTTGATTGATTGCTACTGCTTCTCTTCCGTAATTGATACTTGCTCGATTTCTAGTGTTGCGTCATATCCTTGATTCCTGTATTATGAATCCTTATTAGGTGTCATCATTAAAATAACTTAAGGAGCTTTAAAGTTAATAGTCCCCCATTTTTTATGATGACAATGAGGGAATTACAGAGGTTTTTACTTTCCCGAGTATAGTGAGTTGGATTCTTTTGAGTAGGCTTCCCTCACTTGGTGACGCTCCCCCTATCCTAATGATAAAGAGATTTATAAAAGGAGAGCACACTCTTAATAACTACTTGAGCTAGCAATCTATACTGAACTGGTTAGTGTAGCATAAACTAGGATATCAGGGGCAATTAATCGACATATTATACGAGCAAAGAGTATCACAAAAGCAATCAATAATAGCTTAAATTTGTAGCAAACATCCATCAATAAAAACAAAAATCCATCAATAAAAATAAACATCCACCAACAAATAACATTCAATGTCAACCAATAGATAGAACAGTCATAATTCTCCCCCTTTAGCATCAAAAAGGGAGAAGAGCAAAAACAAGAAAGGGGGGAGAGAGGATATCCACAATAGGGGAAAAGTGTTTTCAACAGAAAAAAAGAGACAAAAGTAGTTAAGATCTACCCCAAAAGTACTTGAGGGTATTAATAATGCGTTCAAAGAATGAGTGATAAGACTTTTCAATATTTTTGGAGAGAGAGGCATATGATTTCGGTATGGCCACAACGAGTTCATTGTTGGAGAGTTCAGCTCGAGCAGAACTAGAGTCGACTTGCTTCAATACTAGGTTGAAGGATTTCACTCCCTCATTCTGCAAAAGAGTAAGCTGACTCCTTATCTTGACTAATTCCATGCCAATGTTGGTTGTCGCTGAAGCTACCTGAGATAGAGAGGCTTGAATATTATGCAGGTCATCTACCACTGCCCTAAAACTTGCCTTGATTTTCAGAGCATCTTTCAGGAGACTTTTCATAGAGAATTTTGGAGCATCACTAGAGTCGACTTCGTATGGACTTTCTTCAACGGCCGTTTTAAGCTTAAGTTTGAACCTAGCCTTCTTGTGCCACTTCCCTTTAGAGAACATATAACTTGTGTTGGCAAATGCTCGATTGTCATAAGTGGACAAGATTTCTTTGGCAGGATATTTTGACAGATCAATGTCAATGACCTTTAGTATGCGAGAGATTAACATTCCATAGGGTAAACTGTTGTTTCCTCTAGTATCTTGGCAGTTCTCAATCATGTAGTTAAGGAACCCGTCAGCCCAATTGATTCTGTCTTTTTTGAGAGGACAATACACCATAAATACATATCTACTAGATATAGAACTTAGAGATTCTTTTCAGTGGAGTAAGGTGATAGCAACAATGTGAGCGAGGATGCAGTTCTCAAAACAGATAGTAGAGGGGCCAAAGTATGTGAGAGTAGTTCCTCTTCAGTAATGAAGGGCTTGACTTCATCTAGAGAAACATCAAAATCATCAGGCCATAATCCACTAGAAAAGGGACCATTACTAGAAAATTTTGTATTGAATACCTTTTCAAAAAGGATTGAATTAGCACAATCCGAATTCCCAAAACTAGAGTTTCAAGTTCAACACTATCATTGAAAACCCTCATATTTGTAAAGAACAGTCTAATGGGTTCTTCAAACACTTAAGTATCACACAATAAAAAGATATTATCTAATTTTTTGAAAAAAAGTACTACTGATAGAACAATGCGAGTTTTCCAGTTGCTCAAGACAAATAATTCGACCAGAGGCAAAAGGTCCATCCTTGAATGCGATGAATTTCAATTTTTCTGCACTGCTCTAGAAGACTTGCAAGTCTTTAGGGTTGAAATCAATTGAAAAAATGAATTTAGTCTTTTTGATAGAGGGTTTTTTAGATTTGGAAGAGGATGAGTCAGGAAGATTGTCATTAGAGGAGTCTGAGATTTTCACATAAGATGAAGAAATAGAGGGGCTTTTGAGACGCTTGTTAGAACGAAGGAGGATTTTTGTAGGAGATTTATCCATGGAGAGAAGGATTAAGACAAAGGAAGATGAATAAGAAGGGGAAAGGAGAGAGAATAAATAGCGGAGAAGAATATGAAGGGAATCAACGGTCGCACAAAAAAAGGGAAAATCGAGGGATAGAGTAAAACGATGCACTAATTATGAGACATGAAAAGTTTTACTAATTATGAAAAGAAGCAGAACATAAATAACTTACATTAATTAAGGAAAGGAAATATCTCCTAAACAATTTCTTAAAAGAAAAATCTTTCTTCCAATAAGGGCTTAGTAAAAATATCTGCTAGTTAATTTTCAGAATCTACAAATTCTAAATAAAAATCACCATTTTCACATGATCTCTAATTAAATGATGCTTGATGTTGATATGTTTATCCCTAGAATGATGCACATATATTTTGAAAGACTTATAGCACTAGTTTTATCGCAAAGAATATGAACACATTCGTAATTTAATTTATAATCAAGTAGTTGATGTTTCATCCATAATAATAGAGTAACACAACTATCAAGAGCCATATATTCATATTCTATGGTTTAAAGGACCACAAAACTTTGTTTCTTACTATGCAGGAGGTGATGACTTCTCCAAGAATTTGCATGTTCCACTTGTACTTTTTCGATCACTTTTATCACCTGTAAAATCTGCATCTGAGTAGCCAACTAAGTCAAAATGGTTAGAGTGAGGATATTATAATCCAATGTTTCAAGTCTTTGCTATGCCTCTAACGCACGTGCAAGCTCACACGGTCATACAAGTAATACCGTGACTCTTTAAGAGCCGAATGTCGAACCCACAGGGACTAGACTATCAGTGAATTAACCAGTTCAAGTATTAATTTGGAAAAAATTAAAAAATTCTAATGTTCCAAGATTTAAGATTTTTTGTTTCTAAATCTAAGGACGATCACAAATTTTATTAAAAAAATAGTAATGAGAAGAATCTAGGGTTAAGGCCAAACAATCATATAGTGCTACATTCATATTGGTTCAAGTATTTTCCGTCATTTATTGTGTCACAAAATAATTTCCACGTTCATGGTCTTATGAGACTCTAAACAGAATCGAATTAGCCTCACAACTACATCGTTGAGAGGGAAATGACAACTTAATTCATATGTAATTATCTATGTGGAGTGGTTTATGGGGTTAATGCCCTTGGTTATGGACTTTCGAACCTCTAACCATTTAATCTAACTTGGCTGCACAACTACATCAAAGAGTGGTAATGTGACAATTCCAAATTTGGTGTCTAGCTATCTTCCCGTTTAATAACCAAGCGAGGCGAATTAGGTATATTGCTATCCTAACCGCGAATCAGCCTTAAAGGCTTAAACTCAATTCTTGCATTTCTAATTCTTACCTAGGTTTTTCTCTTTTGAGTTTGACCAAGATTAACAAGTGCATTTTCCAATGGTGATCAAGCATTAAAATGATTAAAAACAAGAATGCAAGAACTAACAACAATGAAACTTGAATCAAATAGAAATTAAGCGATTATAATCATGTTATGTGGCCTCAACCTTAGAAGAAGGGTTTTAGCCACTCATGCTAGAACAAAAAATCAACATTGTAATGGAATTCATGTTAAAACAATGAATGTTCAAAGGAAAATAAAAAGAACCCCAGAAGATGAAGCTTTCCTCTCTCCTTTGCTCCTGCTCCTCCATAATTTCCAAACTATTTTGTGATATCTAATTAAACTGCTAAGTGTTTCTTTTATAATTATTGAAATTTGGCCTGTGGTGGAATGCCTCCATGTTACGCTGGCTATCGTGGAGATTTGCCTTCGTGACATGCTAGCTATCGCGAAGATTTGACTCCGTGACACACTGACTATCACGGAGATTTGCCTATGTGATACTTTGCTATCGCGGATGCTCATTGTTTTGCAGCCCCTGCTCATATAAATTAATTCTTTGCTTCGTGGCACGTTGTTGAACGCCCCAATGCTTTTTCGTGGCACGAAGTTGACTCCAAATGTCCTTTTTAGCTTGTGTCACCATCCATAATCCATTCCTTAGCATTTATCTTCAAGATTAGGACCATTATCTTCACATTGAGCTCCATGCATTGGAAATTTCAACCTACAAAGAGAGCTAATCATATTTGTTAGTCCATGGACACAAATTACATAAAATATATGAGATTATTCTTAAATTAAGGTACAAACATAGATAAAACATGGGTATAAAATAGTACTTGGGCATGTAAATATGCCCAAGATCACTACCCCAGACTTAGAGCCTTGTTCATCCTCGAACAACTCCTTTACATCCCATACACAAAGAAGGTTCACACGTTACCAATTGAAACAAGACCACTCAAGTTAAAGCTACAACAACTGACTTAGATGGCAAGTTCTTATCAAGCATGTTATTTATAACACAGTTAAAATCATGAACAACTAAGTTAAAACCTCTTAGCTTCAAGAACCGACTCTACAACCTCAGCAAACTCATGCAAGTTAACCAATCAAGAAGTTAGGTATGTAACCTATCTTTCATCAATCATGTGCCCTCACAACAAGAGAGGTACCCATTTTCACTTACAGATATACAAGTTATAACACGTGTGGGTACATGAATAACAACTACGCTTACTCTCACAAAAGATTTCACATGCAACACATTGTGAACCATAAGCTTGCCCTTAGCATATTACTCCGCTAATATAGGAACATCTAACTGTTAGATCAAATAGGACTTTTCATGTTGTAATGTAGGCTATAGGACAAGTAGAAATTATTCTGGCCAGTAATAGTGACAATCTTTGTCACGACCCGAACACAGGCCCAGATCAAAACGCAAAACCTAGAATCATAAATGACTCCAAGTCAACCCATGACATGAACATGATAACTAAAGATCAATATAACAAAGATGATAACTGAATTCTGAAATAGCAGAAATATGAAGAACAAACGTTATCCAATGGGAACATCATAACACAGAATTCGAAGCCAAACACACAGGTCTATGTCTGGAAAGCCTCTAACATACTGACGAACTGATGGGACAACACCCCCAACTAGCTCACTAGAATTCTATAACTGAAAATAACATACTAAACTAACTGAAGGTCCTCAAAGGATGAGGACTCACCAACAATAGCACCAAGATAAACTCAGGATACTGGCTAACGGCGAGACTGAGTCTGGACGCCGGAACCTGTATCATGAAATGATAAAACATAGAGTATGCTTTTAGTACTTGAAATGTATTGAGTATGCAAGGTAAGTAACACATGCTAAGTAAGTTAAAAATGAAATCATGCATATCATAAATCATAACATTGTTAAATATCTGAGAGTAAAGGTTGCATGCTGATATCTATAAAACATGATTAGACATAAACGGGATCTCATAATTGAATCGAATGACCCAAATTTGAAACTGGGATTTTAAGTAAAATAGATAACCTAATCATTGAGTCAAACCTACTAAAAATATAATATCATAATTGATAAACATGCATAACTGAAACCATGAGGAACAATGGGAGACTCATCATATAACTGACACCATCACGATAGAGCTTACGTGATTCCCCAACTATTACACTTAAGTGGGAAAAGCCGTCTAAAATCTTTCCAAGGCTAAAGAAACTACCATGATATCGATATCAAGATGAATGCCTCTTGGGGGCAGGGAAAACTCACAAGAGAGGTCCCAATGTAAAAATATAGACCTATGTTAGCGCGTAGTTCTGATCGGGGAACCTTGGAACCCAGCCTACTCGGTGCTAGACACTGCTCCCAAAAACATGCAAAGTGCTCTCCATCATTTTGCAATGAAGCTGAAACCATTGTTTCTCAACAAAGATGATAATGTAATTACATGCATAGTCTTCAATCTGAACATGGGGATTCTTGACTCCAAAACATATCATAAGCTGATCTTATTAGCCTTGGCTAAATCATGAAAAACATACTTAACTTGTGTGGGTTTTTCCAAATCTTAAAATCATACATACTTGAAATAGACTTCACAAGTCAAAATCATAGATTCATACATGGATAATTTGCAAACATTTAATCATGCTAGATATCTCATCATACTTGAAATCATGGATTATAAACTTGACTTTTCATGAAACTTGCATAATTTTTCTAAAACTTGAAATCATGAATTTATAATTAATTTGAACATAAAATCTGCCCATGAATCTTAAAAACATCATTTGAAACATGAAGGGAATTGACCCATGAATAAAGCATAAAGAATTTCATAAACTTGAGTTAAAACCACATAAGATCAAACACTTGAATTCATGAACTTGAGAAATTTGAATATGAGAGTAAAAGAAAACTCTCATTCATGGACCTACATACCTGGGTAAGTTGAATCTACACCCTTTCTTGAAAGCCCAAGAGATTTGGGGAAGAACTTGAAGATTTCTAGGCTTGATCTCCTATGGGATCTTCTAGACTTGCATGCATGGGAAGGGAATGGGTTAGAAAGGCTAAACCCTCTAAAACCTTCTACTTGAGCTTAAAACAATGTAGTTTAGGGCTTTGGAGCTTAGAAATTATGAAAGTACCCTTACTAATTTCGTAGGAAAAGTAACTTTCTGCGATCTAGCGAGGGACATCACAAGTTGTTACTCCGGAAGGGGCGACTCGTTAGCCTCTCGTCCACTTTTAACTGATCAATCTCTAACACAGCCGTCACAGCATGACCTGTTGGATGAGTCGTGAAGATTGACACACCGCGACTTGTGGCACCATCAGTGAAAGACCCCTGAATATGACTCTTGGGGTGAACCCTTTGGGCCAGTGGGTTACCTATTGGACGACTCGTTGTCCCATGTCGCCAAGTCCAGAACAATTACATTCTCAATCTTTCCTCTGCCTTGACGAGCCACATCATGACTATTAAGTCACTTGGCGGGTCATCATGACGTGCAAAATTTTCACCGCTTTCTCGCTTAAACCAAAGTCACGATCTTGAGGACTTTTGAGGTATTATAATATCTCCCCCTTGGGAACATTCGTCCTTGAATATGGGTAAATATGCGAAAAGTTGGGAAAAGGCGCAATCCCAAATACGGGACATACGAAATTTGAACAGCTTGACTACAGATTGATATTGTGGTAGTACGTGAATCACACATATATGCTAACATGAAAGGAAGCGAGAGACATGAACTAGACATGAAATTGAATAGTGTACTAAGGAGGAAAGCGGATACCTCAAGATGGAAGGCCGAGCCGAGAAGGGAAAATATGCGGGTATTTAGCCATCATTGTTTGCTTCGGCTTCCCTCATAGCTCCTCGGCTTAAATTTGATTTCTCCAGCCAGAACCTTTATTGAAGCTACTTCTTTATTTCTGACTTCGAGTTTTTGATGATCGAGGATCTCCAGTTGGCACCTCCTCATAGCTAAGGTTATCCTTTACACCTACGCTTTCCATCGGAATAACCAAGGAATCAAATCACCAATCACCTTCTTTAATAACAATGACACATGGAAGGCCAGGATGTACCAAAGGCGACTCCGCTGGTAGCTCCTAACTCATAGGACACTTTGCCAACACGTCTCATAGTCGGTAGGGACCAACATATCGAGGACTAAGATTTCCTTTTTCCAAACATCATTACCCCCTTAATGGCGGATACCTTCAAGAACACCCAATCATCAACTTCAGACTCAAGCTCTCTCCGCCTAATATTAACATATGACTTTTGACAACTGTAGTTGTTTTCAGCGGATTCCCTCATAAGTTGAACCCCATAGCCTCGCTGAACTAAGTCTAGACATATCAATATGGCTTCACCTACTTTAAACCAACCAATGAGCAATCTACATCTCCACCCATAAAGGCCTCAAATAGGTCCATTTGAATACTTGAGTGGTAGCTGATTGTTGTTAGCAAACTCGATAAGAGTAAAATGATCATCCCAACCACCTTTGAAGTCAATTAAACATGCTCTCAACATATCCTCAAGATTCTAAATGGTCACTGATGCGACCATCCGTATGCGGGTGAAAAGTTGTGCTAAGCTTGACTAGAGTACCAAGTCCATACGAAACAATCTCCAAAGCGCAAGGTGAACTAAGTACCTATATCGATATGATAGATGAGGAACTCCATGTAGAACTAAGTCTCGAATGTACAATTTTTCATAGTCCTCCGTGTTGAAGTCGGTAGTTTTTGGTAGTAAGAAATGAGCTACTTTAGTCCACTGTCTACAATCACCCAAAAGAGTCATACTATTGAGTACAAAACAACCCTATAATAAAGTCACATTGATCTATTCCGGCTTCAGTAGGGATCTTGATGTCTTATAGCATACCTCACGATTAACGTGCTTCATGCTTGATGACATTTCGGACACTTGGCCACAAACTACGCTTTATGTGCTTCTTCTTCCATTCACTAATACACTTTCTCTAGGTCACGATATTTCTTGGTGGCACCTAGATATATAGAATATAGAGAACCATGAGCCTCGTGCAACATTCGCTCCCTCGAAATCATCACTTCCTTTAAACACATAGCAGTCCACGATATTGAAGTACTCCATCTCCCCAGGAGGACCTCATATGATTACGAACCGTTTCCTTCAACTTTGCAAAATAGGATCCTCATCTTGCCTAGCCTTGACCTCCATCCGCAAGGGGATTAGAACCATTACGAACAATGACACCACCATGCAGCCGAATCAACGAGGCGAACTCCTAAGCGAGCAAGCCTATGGACATCCTACACTAACTCTTTCCTTCCATCTTCCACATGAGAAACACTCTCCATATATAACCTACTAAGAGCATCCGCCACTATGTTGTCCTTGACCTAATAATAAAGGACACTCATATCATGAATCCTTGAAGCTTTAACCACCTCCGTAGTCACAAATTAGACCCTTTTGAGTAAACACATCTTGAAGGCTCTTGTGAGTGCAGTGAACACATCTACACGCACCCTATACAAGTGGTGCCTCCATATCATCAAGGAAAACCGCAATTCTTTGCAATTCTAGGTATGCTTAGGATAATTCTTCTCATGAGTCTTAAGAGCTGTCTAGAGGCATCTGTGATGACTTTATGATCTTGCATCGACCATAATCAAGACGAACCCTAGAGCATCCACAATACTCAACAAATCCATACATTGCCCCTCGGGACCAAGGGTTAATACTAGGGCAGTGAGTTGAATATCTACCTCTTAAAAACTCTTCTCACAAAGCATCCGACCACTAAAATTTAACATTCTTACGGGTCAACTTAGTCACTTGATCCTTTGCAATTGATGAAAATCCTTCAACAAACCTCTGTAATAGCCGACTAAACCCAAGAAACTCCTAATATCTAAAGGATTCATTGGTCTAGGACAATTCTTTACCGCTTTTATCTTTGAGAGTCTACTTGAACACTCTCGTTGACACCACGTAGCCCAAAAATGCTACAGTTCAGCCAAAAAATCAAACTTCTTTGAATTTAGTAAACAACCGGTGATCCTTGAGTACGCTGGCACAATCCTCAAATAAGCGCATGCTTCTCCTCTCTCACAGTATATGAGAATATACGTTTATGAAGACAATCCACGAACATATCCAAGTATGACTTGAACACCTTTGTTCATCAAATTCATAAAGGTTGCAGGGCATTCGTTAGTCAAAAGACATAAATACAAATTCATAGTGACATACGGAGTCCAAAAAGCATTTTTGCCTTGATGTCACTCTCTCTAACACTACGAGTTGATGATAACCGGACCTAAGATATATCTTTTAGAAACTCTTGGCACCCTGAAGCTAGTCAAACAAATCATCAGAAATCACAGGGGAGGATACTTGTTCTTGATTGTAACCTTGTTCAAGCTGCTTGGTGAGTCGATGCATACAATGAGAACCATCTTTCTTTTGAACGAAAAGCTGGTGCACACCACGGGGACTTGCTAAGCTTGATGAATCCCTTGTCTAGAAGATCCTTGTTTATTGTTTCAACTCCTTTAGCTCAGCTAGAGCCATTTTATAAGGAGGAATAGATATCCTTCGTGTATTGGAAATAAAGATTGAACCAAAGTCGATCTCCCGCTCGGGAGGAACCACAGTAGATCATGCGGAAGACCTCAGGGTACTCACATACTATAGGAAAAGACTAAGAGTTGGGGTCTTAGATGCTTGGCATCATTAACCTGAACCCGGATGGTAAATGCAACCCTTAGAAATCATCTTCTAGCCTTATGGTAGGAAACAAAGCAACCTACAGACACAATTGAACTACCCTTCCATTTTTAGGATTGGCTCACTCGGAATCGGAACTCTACCGTATGGATTCTATAATTCAGGCATAGCATGCATGCAACCAATCCATACCAAAGATAACATTAAAATCAGTCATGTCTAAATCTACTAGATTGGTTGAGGTGACTTTCGGAAGGGCGTGACGAAGGCGATTTACGTATGCACGTGAGCTATAAGCCGAGTCTCATGGTAGTGCCCAGAGGCGAAGGATTCGATAGGACTTCGAGATTGACTCCAAAATAAAGAAACATATGGAGTCACAAAATATAACGTAGCCCCGAATATAACAATGCATATATATAAAAGATGGAATACTCGTAATATACGATGACCACGTAAAGCGGAGATCTCCTGCTCACGATGGCAATGATAGGGGAATAAAACCTATTTTGGCACTGAACACCACTTTTGCACTAGTGGATGCACCTGCTTAGCTGAGCATGCTGGCGGCGGTGGAGGCTGGCCGAGCTAGTAGCTGGGTCACGGTCTCTACCATGGCCACTGTAAGCCCATTTGGACAATCTACGACATATGGCTAGGCTTCCTTTCCCAAAACATTCCCATGAACACCGCTAAGCACTTTACACATTATGCCTCCTACCATACATCACAAGCCCCAGGAATCTTCAGGCTACTGACATGCTCCCTTAAACTCGAGAGCCTGATGTCTTTCCCCTTTGATCATGCACACAGACCTAGATGGAACATTAGCTAATAATGGCAGGGTTGATGGTCGATGGTAGGACTGATTAGCGACGATGTTCGCCACTAGACACTCTGTTGGGAAAACCAGAAACTTTCTATCTTGGACTTCTTGGCTTCTCTCTCCCTCTCCTTCATACATCACGCCTCCATCTACTAGGCATACAAGACCAAACGAGAGAAGTTCATGTCTGATGAAGCATAAGCTGATCCTACAATATTTGACCAAATAATCACCGCTACTCTATTAACAAATCTGCTCACTCGAGCCCCAGATCGCCACTATCTGCAGCCATATTTGGACAATGGGAGTGATAGAAAAGAACTTGCTCTCCTAAGCGGTCATGTTGTTACATCTCAAATTCTAAACTTCGAGTGCCTTTATTTCCCTTATCTCGAGGGGGAAAGAATGGCAATAAATGTGGTGAGAAACTCATCCCAACCAACGGGGCCGCTCAACCTCATTATGTATTATTTTTTGTACCATATACTAGGGCGACTCCTTTCAAGCATTAGGAGATTAAGTACGCACACACTCCTCTTCTATCACCCCCATAATCTACGTGATCTTTGGGATCTCCTCTATGAACTTGTGTGGGTCCTCATCCACTCTCGACCCAAAGGAACTCAAGGGGATTCATCTTGACAAAATCCTAAACTCTAGCACTTGGCTGATTCCTGTGCAGGGGAGCAGGCCCTTGCCTGTGATTGACCTGAGCGGTCAATACCTATGCCAATATCTTAATGGCACGGCATAGGCAGCCTTCTTTCCGGCATGGGATTATTTGGGTAGTAGGGGCTTTCTAGTGCCCATCTCCATTGCCATCCTCATGGACATTTCCATTTCTGTTCGTTCTTCTATTCATATAGTGTGGAATCATGATCACACCCAAACGTGTAAGGCTGGAGTTAGAGGAATAGAGAGAGTTGAACTCGCAACATGAGATAGAATAAATGAAAGAAGGGAAGTTTCCTATAATATTTCGTAGCCTCTTCGTCATTAGTGTGGTGCGCTTCACACCATGAAAAGACTCTACTTAACATGGCTTTGGACACCTAGGACACACTTGAACTTTTATACGATGCCAAGTTTTCATGCTTGAACATTGGCTAGATAGAGACATGGAACCTAGAACCATAGATGGCTCCCGGGTCAACCCATGGCATGACATGATAACTAAAGATAAATATAACAAAGGCGATAGCGAATTCTAAACTAGTGAAATTCATAATAACAAATGTTATCAATAGAAGCATAACAAGATAAAATCGGAAGGCTGAATACATAGGTGTATTTACGGAAAGCCTGCAACATCTGAGCAAATTGGATGGGATAACACCCTAACTAGCTCACTAGAAATCCAAAGCGAAATAACATACTCCAACTAGCGAAGGTCTCGAAGGATGAGGACTCACCAACAATAACTTAGCCCAGGATAAATTCGGGAGACTAGCTAACAGCGGAATTTGAGTATGGACATTGAGAACCCAGAGTATCTTGAAATGGTACAACATAGAGTATGCGGTCAATATTGGAATGTATTGAGTGTGCAAGGTAAATAAAATAGGCTAAGTAAAAACTAAAATCATGCATATCATAAATCATAACATTTGTAAAATTACGAGGAAGTAAGGCTACATGCGGATATCGAAAAACATGATTAGACATGACTAGATCATAACCGAATCGAATGACCCAAAGCTGAAATTGAGATTTTAAGTAGCCCGATAACGATCATTGGGTAAACTGCTTCGAAAGCATAATATCATAGCCCGATAAACATGCATAATTAAAATCATGAGGAATAATAGAGACTCATCATATATCCGACACCATCAAGATAGAGCTTGCGTGATGCCCAAACTATTACATTAGTAGGCGAGCCATCTAAAATCTTGCCCACTGACTAAAGACGCTACAACTGATATCGATATCAAGTTGAAGGCCTTGGGGGCGGGAAAACTCACAGGGAGGTCCCAATGTAAATATATAAGCCTAGATTGGTGCGTAGTTCTAAGACCGGAGAACCATGGAACCCCAAGCATACTCAGTGCAAGACACTTTGCTCACTAAATACATGCAAAGTACTCTCTATTATTTTTCAAGGAAGGTGAAACCATCGTTTCTCAATGAACTTAATAATGTAATTACATGCATGAGTACGATACGAACATGGGGAGTCTTGACTCCAAAACGCTATCATAAGTTAATCTTATTAGCCTTGGCTAAATCATGAAAAATATACTTAACTTGTGGGGCTTGCCCAAATATTAAAATCATGCATACTTGCAAAATAGACTTCACGAGTCAAAATCTTAGATTCATACATGGACAATTTGCAAACATTTAATCATGCTAGATATCCTCATTATACTTAGGAAATCATGGATCATAAACTTAACTTTTCATGAAACTTGCATAATTAGAGCATAATTTTTCTAACTTGAAATCATAAATTTGTAATTAATTTGTACATAATATACGCAATGAATCTTAAAATATTATTTGAAACATGAAGAGAATTGACCCATGAATAAAGTATAAAGAATTTCATAAACTTGAGTTAAGAACACATAAGATCACTTGAATTCGGGAACTTGAGAAGAAATTTGGGCTTGAGAGTGAAAAGAAAACTCGTTCATGGCCCTACATACACAGGTAGGCCCGAATCCTATACCTTTCCTTGAAAGCACAAGAGAGTTGGGGAAGAACTTAAAGATTTTTTAGGCTTGATCTCTAGCAAGGATCTTCTATACTTTCATATATGGTAAGGGAATGGTTTTAGAATAGGCTAAACCATCTTAAAATATTCCCTAACAGGAACTTAAATGACGTAGTTTGGGGTTAGAAACTTAGAAATTATAAAAATACCTTACTAATTCCACGCCAAAAAGAAATAACTCTGCCATTCCCAACGAGGACATCATGAGTTATTACTCAAGAGATGACTCGTTGTCACCTCTCTCATTACCTTCACTGGAAATTCAACTCCAACCTAGCCATCGACCATGACGCGTTGGACCAGTCGTGAAGTGACACCATGACTCATGGCACTATCCATGAAGACCCACGTGACCATGACTCTTGGGGTGAGCCAGCTACGGATAAGTCATTTACCCACTCCAGATGATGACTCATGGGTCTATGCTGTCGCCAGGAAGTCCGAGAATAAGAATTTCAATTCCCCAATCTTCCCTCTTTCCTTCGCTGAGCCAAATCACGACTTGTTAAGTCATGCGAGTCACTTGACATGTCGTGCTATGACACAGTGCAAATTTTCCTGCTTTCTCAGCCCAAACCCTCAGAATAGCAAGTCTAAGGGACAATTGGTATTACAATATTCCTAGCGCTTTTAATACATCACACTTTCATTGGCACTATCTTGATCAGCTTCCGCCTTCTTCCCCGCGATCTTTTCATATATCACTTTTCTTTTTTGTTTTTCCATTTCTTTTTAAATGTTACTTATGTCGTAGGAGTATTCAAACATTGACACATTTTTTATTCTTTTGATCTTTTACACTCCGCACCAACACTTATGCATTTTGAACTATGCACCCTTAGTCTTTTCTTCAAGCTTTCATAACCACTATCTCAGTTTTTCAATATTTCCTCCTTTTACTCCTATGCATATTTCATGTAACCTCTTAGGATTTTTGGATCCAAATTCAGGTCAATTGAAAGAAAGAAGTTAAG
The DNA here is from genome assembly GCA_018107945.1 of Datura stramonium. NCBI lineage: Eukaryota > Viridiplantae > Streptophyta > Magnoliopsida > Solanales > Solanaceae > Datura > Datura stramonium. The sequence goes on along the minus strand of JACEIK010003544.1, from coordinate 115,851 downwards.
CTCTTAATTTGGCTGACAAGAAATAGGATAAAGGCTCAATGGGGGCGAACTAGGATCAAACATTATGCACGTGTAAAGAAAGGATGAAAACATGTTAATTCAAAGAAATGCCTAAATCATCTCCTAAAATTAACATCCTTCATTTTCACTTTTCAAACATACCAGACAAGTTCTAGACATTACATGTGACAACATGGAATATACAAGAAATCGACACTCTTTGCACATGTTCAACTCAAGGCAGGGCAGTATAGGCTCTAAATTGGTGATCACATGAGTTCAAAATTAAGCTCAAAGCATCTGAGTCATATTCATGAGCCTTGGTGTCTCAAACAAATTCATACAATGCTTACTCAACATTCTTCTCAATTAAAGTTCACTTGCCTCTTGCAATCATATATAACCTCACAGAAGATCAAGAATTCAATCGGTTAAGGGCTCAAAAGAAAATCTACGACTAATTTCTTCAGACGATCGTCATCCATCCATCATCGGGAAAAGTCTTTAACTAGCAAACCAAAGCGCTACATAAAACTCCAAAAAAATTATTCTTGGCAGTTTCAATTGCCCCCTTAGGGAAAAGAACCGAGAAAAGAAAAACTAAAGGGGTAGGTGAAATATGATTAACTCGAGACTCTCCAGAATTTAAATAATTTTTCAAACCAAAAAAAAAATTACAGCAGTCATGTAAAATTTTGAAATTTCCCTCACCCCACTTAAAGATTATGTTATGTCCCCCAAAGCATCAATTAAAATAACATAAGGTTTAAGGATATCTCCTAAGGTCTCTAGGCCTATCTAGAAGCATGCTTTCATCCGCTTTTGAACCACGAGGGTCGCTGACCTCGAACTCGTACTTGTCATTCTCCTTAGCTTTCGTGTCCATGGGTACTGCAGCGTCCACTGAATACGTACTTAACCAACAAAAAAAGAAACGACAATAATAAAAATTAAAAACAAGAAAAAATCGTACCTATGGTACATTAAAATTTCGCCTCCCCAAGTAAGCGCACGATTTTTACATCGCGGCACAGTGTGAATCACCCACTTCTCGGGATGTTTGTCAAACTCTTCTCTTTCAGGAACCATCTCGTCTTTTTCTTAACTATAGAGGGAACAACCTCCATACTTTCCCTCTTCTCCTACATCACTTTCCTCACCAAATTACTTGACATCTCCTCCAACAACGAGGCTTGGGTTCTCTTTTCAAGAGATCTTGCAGAAGTGTCTTTTACACTCATCCACCCCTAAACCCATTCTCTATTATTACATTAATCGAATAAAGATCTTTGCTTAATTAATGTGTAGGCTGGGTTGATTTATTACTCTAAAGCTTTTTCTCCTCATCATTCACCCATATTTTTAGGTTTTCCCGGTGAGCGTAATCAATGCTCTTGATTGACAAGAATGGGCGTCCAAAATAGAGGTACCCTATCATCAACCTCGCAAAGTTATAAAATTGTGAGTATTATGTTTACCCTTTGATGAGTACATCCTCGATTATCCCTTTCGGGACCACCCTGCGACTTGTCAACTATTTGCAACATCCACTCACGGAGGATTTGGTTTTTTCCCAAACCTAGGGTATTAAAAAGCATCGGGGGCATCAAGTTCGCTTTCGCCACCGAGATAAAAAAAAAGGCCCTCATCAAATCTTTTCCACCTTTTTGTATTAAGGGGAAGGTGAACTCCCTGAGTCTTTGAGCTTCTTAGTCATCTTGCTCGTCACCTAATCAAATTTGCACTCCTGGCGGGAGTGCTATGAATGCAGACATCCACCAGCCTCATCTTGTTATCCATCACATCCTTCAAGTACGTAGTGTACTTGAGCATTCCTGCAAAAGGTCAATCGAGGAGAGCATTGTGTGAAGTTCTTTGAAAATATCAAAGAACTTCTGGAAATAAGAATCCTCCTTGCTATTCTTGAGCTTTTGCGGAAATGGTGGTGCTAGTATTTGCAATGGCTGCAATGCTAATTGTGAATGGTTAACTGTAGCTTTATGATTGTCTCCCTTGGGTGTGGATGCAGTGCAGATGCTCTGTTTTCTCATTCTTCTTTTGGTGGTGCATTAACTAATTGTTTTCCACTCCTCGAGGCCGTGTTCATGACCTACCTTGGGTTGTATTTGTATCTTTGGGTAAACCCCTGACGGTCTGAGTGTTGAGTAGCTACTAATTGACCTATTTTCTTCTCCAAAGGATTCTGTGTAGCCGGCTATTTTTTTAATTTTGAGGCCATCTTTTCTGCACGATTATTTGCCATCGAGTCTGATTGGACATGATTTTCTATAACATCTCCTCAATGTTTCTAGATTGTACCGTCTTCTTCTGCTTTGTAAAACTAATTTGAGGTTGCTAATAACTGCGACTGCCCTTAATTACTACCCAAGAAAATTTGGGTGGCTCACGCGATTCTATGTAGGTATTCTCCTTAGTCGATTTCCTCGGCATATTACCCACAGATTCCTAAGGCTCTGAATTTTCTCCACAATTGCACCATGCACATTGTTTCCACATATCTCATACCGGCTAAATTTGGTTGAGCGCATTACATTTGCTATGGCTATTCCATACTCATCTTGCTAAGGCGGAATCATCATTTGATCTTTGAAAGGATGCTAGGTTTAGGCTGCCAAGGCATTTACACTATAAACTTCAATCAACTTGACTACTCTCTTTTTGCTCCCTTAGATGCATCAGCATTATGCCTCTGGTTTTCTTGTGTAATCTTGTTCAACGAGGTGTACAATTTCAATCACTTAAGTCTTCTCTAGTACTTGTTACATGTAGTGCGAGTCTACCGAAAGATTTTTGTATGGGAGTCTAGACTCTCCATAAAAGTATAGGCAAGCACACTTCATTAGATTGTTGGTGGTGGGGACAATCTCTCAACAATGACTTAAGACCTCTCTGAGGACAAGTATAAATTCTCATCGGCGGCGCTTGAAACTCAAAATTTCACTCCTCAATTTAGCGGTCTTGCCGGATGGGAAGAATCTTATTAGGAGCTTCCTTACTGGAGTCATCCCAAGTAGTGATAGAGTTAGGTGGTTATACCTTTACTTGCCTCTTCACTACTCCCAATGAAATGAAAATGGGAAAAGAAGTGAGCTTTGAGCGCAATGGAGTTGATACTCCGGTGAGGATGAAGAGTGTCGATCTCAAAAAACTGCGGATATTTGTTGTGGGTCCATATGTATCGTCCACATAATCTGCTTGGAGCTCATGTCACAACAACTAAACCATATTATGCTTGAGCCGAATCCCAGCCTGTGCTATCATTACTGCGGATGATGGAGTAGCGTTGGTCGCGAGTGGGATTGCCACTTCACAAATAGGTCTCCTTGCCATCTACTGCGGGTGCATCCACGCCACTATTGAACTTTGTTGGATGGGATGCGAGCGGAACCTTCCTTCTCAGCTATCACTTAACCTTTTTTCGGAGTTTGGGATAGCAGCTCAACAAACTCCTCTATCTCTTGCCGACTGCACTAGCGAAGCACATTGCAAATAAGATGACCAAGACCAGAGTTTTTAACACTTACAGAAATGTAAAATAATATAAAAACAAGAAATTCACCAAATGTTGCTAATTACTAGAAAAGCGATGCCAAAAACTTTCTATACCTCAGAATTGCACACGCAAAAGCACATGAAGGTTTGTACAAATATCCCGACTCTTTAAGATAAGATGTCGAACCCTTGGGGACTAGACTATCAGTGAATTAACCGATTCAAGTATTAATTTGCAAAAATTCAAAAGTGCTAATGTTCAGATTTAAGATTTTTTTGTTACTAAAACTAAGGACAATCCTAAATTTATTCGAAAAAAATAGTATGTGCAAGAAGAATCTAGGAGTTACAGCCAAACAAACATGTAGTGCTACATTAAATTGGTTAAGAAATGTTTGCCACTTCATTTATTTGTCTCAAATAATAGCTTGTCATATTCATGGTCTTTCAAGTCTCTAAATAGAATCGGAATTAGTCTAACAACTACATCGTTGAGCATGGATATGACAACCTAATTCATATGCAATTATTTGCGTGTAGTGGTTTGGGGGTTAATTCCCTTGGTTATGGACTTTCAGACCTCTAACCATTCCACAACCTAACTTGGCTTCACAACTACATCAAAGAGAAGTGATGTGATAGTTTCAAATTTGGTCTCTAGCTATCTTCCCGTTTAATTACCAAGTGAGGCAGAATTGAGTATATTTCTATCCTAACGACAAATCAATCTTAAAGGCTTGAGCTCACTTCTTGCATTCCTAGTTCTAGCCTAGGTTTTGCTCTTTCAAGTTTTTCCCAAGATTAACAGAATTGCATTTCAATAGTGATCAAGCATTAAAATGATTAATGAGAATGCAAGAACTAACGACAATGAAAAATTGAACCAAATAGAAATCAAGCGATTACAATCATGTTATGTGGCCTTAACCCTAGAAGAAGGGTTTTAGCCACTCATGCTAGAACAAGAATTCAACATTATAATGGAATTCATGTTAAAGCGATAAATGTTCAAAGGAAAAGAAAAGCTAGAAGATGAAGCTTTCCTCTCTCCTTTGCTCCTACTCCGTCTCGTAATTTCCAAACTATTTCATGATATCCAATTAAGCGCTAAGTGTTCCTTTTATAATTATTTGTAAAGCTTAGATCAGATCCTAGACTTAAAATAAGAAATCGAGCAGGGAAGTGGAAAATTTTCCTCGAACGAGGTGGTGGTATGACCGTTAGGTGACCCCTACGAGTTGTGGTAAGACTCATGGCAAGTATTCAGTGAAGGTTCACATTCGAGCTCGGGGTTAATTACTCACATCACGACTCGTAAGGTGAGATAACGAATAGAGTCCCTGAATTCACAGTACAGCAGGTCGGTAAGTTGGGTTCAAGTCTTCGGTGGACCATGAGGCGGCGACTTGTTGGGTCAAGTAGCAGTCGTCTGAGGAGTCGTCGAGTGGAATCCGAGGAAAAATGCAAGTTGATTGATGGTGACGATGAGAGAGTAGGATGAGTTGTTGTGTCGGATAACATTCATTGTCTCAATCATGGGATTAAAGAACGGGATATTTGGCTTAAGTGGTAATAGAAGGAGTCACAAGTTGTGTATTAACCTCATGACTCGTGAAGTCAATCATCGTCGATCAGAGGAAGTTGAGAAATTTTAAAATAGATCATGAGTAAGGTTAGCAGGTTGTCTGTGTCCCATGACAGTAAGAAGTGCCTCGTGGGGGCCACTGACAACATGAATTTCCCAACGGATTTTCAAAGGTGTGTTTTCGTAAAATCCTATGCTTCTAACTCTAAACTATGCCATTTTGAGTATCGAGATGGAACGTTTTTAAGTTCCTCCTAGCCTAACCCCTCAGTCCATCAAAAGACACTCTCGAACTCTTCTTCCTCTCTCTCTCAAGGCTCAAGGATCACCTAGGGTTTTCTTCAAGGACTCCAAGGATCTTTAGCTCTAGTGGGGATTCCGTCAAGCCAGGTATGTGAGTCTTCAGCTTGAAGGACTTTCTTTCATTCATGTGTCCAGGTACATGCTAAAACCTAATCCCTAGATTTCTAGAAAGGCATGTTCAAGGGTTTCAATTTATGTATGAATTCTCGTATGTCTTCTATGGATTTTAAGACCCATCATGATTAATGGCCATGTATGCTTACAAAATTACTTTCAAGTTCTCAAATTATGTACATGATATGTGAATAACATGATTATAGAATTTTCACTATGATTTAGCATAAATTTTTGAAATGGGGTTTCATTGAATATTCCGTACCCCTACTATGAATTCGTTATATATGTTTAAGCATGTTACGAACATATGGGCTTCCATGAATCTAGAATATAGGATATGATCTTGTTGTTTATGTGTCAAGCGGGGACTGACTTATGGGCTTTGGTGGATATGAAATATGTACATGTTTTTCACCATGTTTAGTGGATATTTTAAAGTATGATATGATCCTATAGATGTTTCATGAATGTAGAATGTATGATTTAAACTATGATTTCGGGATTTAAATGTTATGAATTTTGAGGACAAAGTATGATAATGATCTTTCAGACTTTCAGACTTGTTGATAGTAGAAAGTAGCCTTGATGGACTTTAATTAATTTAGTATGATGTGGTTAGTTGAACACTGAGTCTACGATTAGATGAAGTAGGCTTGGGCTAGATGAATGATGTTAGATTGGTACCTTCCATGTTAAAGTATGATCGGGATTCTCCACTTAGCCGAGAGAATATTTTCCTTGATCGAGTGATTCTCCATAGCGAGAGAATATTTCAGCAATCAATCGAGGACTCTTAATAGCGAGAGAATGTTTCCCTTAGTCGATCGCGAGGACTGTTAGCGAGAGAATGTTTCCCTTAGTGGAGTCGGAGATTTTCATAGCGAGAGAATATTTCTCTTAGTTAGTCGAGATTTCTCAATAGCCGAGAGAATGTTTCCATTAGTCGATCGAGAGATTCTCCATAGCGAGAGAATGTTTCTCTTAGTCGATTAGGGACTCTCCAATGTAGAGAACGTTTTCCTTAGTTCAGTTCTAGACTCTTAATAGTAGGAATGTCTCCCTTGGAGTTTATAATAGCCAGTGCATGCGGCTCTATATAGTTTTCGAGACTACAGTTTAAATTAGCTTTAGAAGGAATCAATCTCGGTTATCGTGAATGATCGATGCAGTGCTGATATGATTACAATTTCAGTTCTCGATATATACGAGTACATGACCCTTAGCCATCAACTTGATTATACTTCATTAAATATTTTCAAATAAAAGCTTCATGTCAATATATATGTATCTCGGGCAGCATTATTGTATTTCGGTTGATTATATGTTGATGATGTACTCGGTTGCTTCCTTCCAACATACTTGCGTTTTAGTTTCTTACCCCGCATACTTGGTATATTCCAAGTACGGCCACATACTTTATGTGCTATATCGTCTCATGATATAGATTCGGGTTTCCAACTGTTTCGTGGTTAGACACGCTCTATCTCCATATCGGTGATTGTGGTGAGTTCTCTGTCTCTCGAGGATGAGATCTACATATTCTCCCATTTAAGCTATATTTTAGTTTTCAGACTTTCAGAGTTAGCTAGGGACTTGTCGCAACTCATGATATAGTAGAGCTTTGATTTGTATAGCAGATTCGGCTTTTGTATAAGAGTTTAATTAGATCATGTTCTTATGGTTTTGATTAGACTCTTTAGTTAACTAGCTCAGTGCGATTCTGTTAGTTTATTTGTCTCGTGGTACATGTTATGATCATGCCATGGTTCTTGGAACCTCTCGGGGTTCTTTGTCAGTGTTCGCGTCACGAGACTATGTTCGGATCATGACAAACTTGGTATCATAGCAAGGTTTAAGGTGTCTAGGGTGTCTAAAACGCGTTGAGTAGAGTTTTTTTCATAGGCGTGAAATCACGCCACACTTATGACGTAGCGGCTATGAGGCGTTTTAGGAATGTTCCTTTTCTTCATGATTCTTATGGTGCATAGAGTATGAAACTCTAAAAGTTCCTCTCTAACTTATGCTTTACGTGCTCGAAGATAATGCCTCCCCGAGTTAGCGAAGATGGAAGGAATTGTGTGGGTGCCGGTAAGCCCCACCGGCCCGGAAAACCGATGGGCTGAACATGTTACTAATGCCGAGTTCGGGGCATCCTTTCACATGTTGGCATAGCTACCATAAGCGCCTGAGATTAATTAGCGGCGATGGCTCATGTTCCCAGAATGGGAACGTAGTGGCGGCTAGGGTAAGAGACTTCCCTCGGGATAGACCCACCCCAATTGCTTGGGGTCAAAAGTGGGCAGGGGACCATGATTTCTTGGAGGAGATCCGAGGAAGATCACCCAAATTATGTGGGGCAGCGAGGAGCGGAGGAGAGAGAAGACTTGGCCTCCTGCACTAGGCGAAAAGGAGTTTCTCACATATGGTTTGTCGGTGGAGAGAGATAGTCGGGAGTTGGAGCGGCCACTGCGCTAAGTTGGGATGAGTTTATGAATTGCTTTCTTGGACGAGGTTCTTCCCTAGGGAGTTGAGAAGCATAAGGTAGGGGAGTTCATCAACTTAAGGAAAAACTAACATATTTGTACGGGAGTATGCATTTGGGTTTACCAATTTTCCAAGTATGCACGGGAGATGGTCGCTAGACGGAGAACTCGAGTGAAGCGGAGTTCATGAACGAGTAGCGGGACTCTCCTTGGTCAAGAGTGTGGAACGCCACGTTGCTCAAGGACAAACTTTCCATATTCAGTGATATATGCCCAACAAATAGAGGTAAGAGCATTAACGAAAAAAAAAATGAGAGAGAGGCCAAAAGGGACGGAGATAGGAGATTTAGAAGTTCTCTGAAGAGGTCGAGGTGATGGACACGCTCACGCTCCCGGCGAGAGATCATCGGCCCGGCACCTTCGGCGGCCGGTGTTCTATACGAGACCTAGGGTAAGGGAGATTACATATCCAATTTGTAAGTTGTGGGAAGCACTATTTGGGAGAGGCCATGGCTGGCTCAGCGCTTGTTTTGGTGTGGCAAGTTGGGTCACAAACACTTAGAGATTGCGCCAACGGCTAAGCGAGGACTAGGTAAGGGCCCCATCCACCTCTTCGGTAAGCTCTCACTTAACAACACTTATTTCAATAGGGTGCATCATCTAGCGCATGTGGCGGATAGCGTCAAAACCGCTCCTACACCTTGTCGGCACATCGGGATAAGGGCAAGTCACTTTCCGAAGTTTTCAAGGTACGTTACTTGAATTATTTGTGTTACTCTTTGGATATTTGCGCTTGAGAACAGTATTGAATAGAAAATGTTATGATGTATGTTGAGAAGAGATTTTCAAAGTATGGTGTGAAATAATTTGTGATTATGAGGCTTGCGGTGAATGTTAGAGGTGGAGAAGTCGAGAGTTAGTAGTTTGCTTTGACCTTAAGGGAGATTCGAGGCCTTAGAATGATGGCTTTAATCTAAGGGGGATATGGTAAGTCTATGAGACCGATCGAATGCAGGTAACGCTAGTAGGGTAGTTTCCCGGCCCTGCTGCAATATGGTAAGCCTATCCCACTTGCAGGTTCGAGATGATTTTCCCTCATGTTAGTTAGTAACGCTCTAACCATTCTTATATGCAGCCTTCCATAATTCTGAGTAGCCAGATTTGAGATGTGATCCAGTCTTACTGCGAATCTAAGAGTCTACGACCCCGTATCACAAAGCTGGCTTTGTGTGTTAACTCCTTGCTCCTCCAGTGTATTCGGCTTAAACTCGAGTCTTTATGTTACATCACATGAAAGTTTCTATCATTTAATGGATGTGCGCGTACGTATGTTGAGAGTTTGGGAGTACGACGCATGAGGAAGGGCTAGGGATGAATATACGAGCGTGAAAGTGAGCAAGTAGGAGACCAGTGCCTTGGCGTCGCGCGCACGGCCGATCGGCACTACGAGGGCGGCGTTATGGCGGCCGCCGCACCTAGGCCCTTAGGCCCCCAGCATGTGTATATATATATATATATATATATATATATATATATATATATATATATACAAGATCAAGTGTTAAAGGTCGTTTCAAATATTCCCTCGGCAGAGTGAGAAACGAAGGTTTTTTTCCATTTTCACATCCAAATTACGCCGCTAAACTCTTTTTTGTCCAAACACAAATTCACTTGGATAATCAGTTCTAGGACTATGAGGAAGCATCTCTGCGGATTATTTCTTGAAAATTCGGTTAAAGTTAATCTTAGAGACCTGCTTAGAGTCTTAGTATTTAATCTAGCCTTATTCTCTTAGCATAAGAGCTGCAATTGAGTGGAATTGCTAGCTTCAGGGTGGGAAAGCATTTTAATGAACAAAATTCGACATTCGAGGTATGTTAAGGATTATCCCTTTGGAAAGTTATTCTCTTCGTATAATGACATGACTATGTTCTTGAAATGGGGAATAACAATCCTATATGTGTAACTAATACGATTAGTAGATAAGGATCATGGATGTTGTGATTAGTTTCTTTGTGGTACATTATGATTATATATGTAGTGATTAGTTGTTGTCGGTAGATTATGATTATAGGTTGTGGATAGCTGCTAAAAGACATTTTTGAGAGTATATTGCAGTACCCTTCATCGAGAAGAGTATGTTAAGTGCTTATTTCCGCGCTAGGAGCATCATAGAAACTCCTGCACTAATCTCTTCTACTATATTAGTAAATTTTGGTGCTTTTATTTGTCATACCAAGGCCTTAGAAATTTAGGGTTAGTTATTTGGACTGAGTTGGTATGTTGGATAGCATAGGGTGCAGCCAGGCTGATATAACTACCGATTTGGCGCTTGTGTTATCGGTAAGCTCGCCCGAAGCGTTGGCATACCTTGAAACCTCCGGAGGACCGGAATTTAGATAGGATGGTCTTACCTAGAGCAAGCGGTACCGGGGTTGCCTAGTGAAATAGTGACAACAGCCATTTTAGTTATGCTTGCCCAGTGGCGGTAGTTGCAATCGACTTAGTGCTTGTCATACGGAGTCGCCCGGGGAGGTTATCGATTATACAAGTCGATAGACTCGTAGTACCCTAAGGAGGACCTTATTAGCTGATTGGATGTGGGCCAACGTCGGCTGCTCAAGCCAAGAATACTTAGGTGCATGTTTTCGTTAAGGACTAAGTCGAGGATAAACCTACCTACAAGGCTTGGAATCGGCTAGAGAAGGCGTATGGAATGCAGGCAGGACCAAAGTTAAAGTCTAAGGGACTAGAACCATAGTAGTACGTGTTACCTCAGGGCAAGAATTATAGTAAGCTACATGGAAGGTTAGGGCAGGCGCTGAGGAGCATGTCCGATTAGTAGTAACCCCTCTGTTTGTTCTAAACAGAATTAAATAATTGGTCATCCGCAACCATGTGGTTAAACATGAGCTATCATTGTCCTAGAATTTAGGCTACTCAAGACCTCACTCTATCTTGTCTAGACCATTAGAGATTATGATCAACTGCAGGGATACCGATCAGATGTAGTCACATGGGGTGTGTTTGTCGGCGACTATACGAGACTATTCTAGGGGTGAGTCGCGGTCACATTAGGAATTTAGGCAGATACTTTTTGGTGGCTAGGTTGAGACTAAAATACAGTAGATTGGTTGGGATTGACCCTACTTAGGATAGCTTTCCATTGACAAACTTTAGGGTTGCTACTGTATCATGTCCTACGGGTGATGAGCCCGCAGAATTATGCGAATTAATTACAAAGTAATATAATGGCTCTTTTTAGGCAGGAATGTTGAAGACCCAAAGGGTGGACTATGGGGTAAAACCTTTTCAGGTGTTAATTTACTACAACTCTACAGTGAAGACAACGAGGCGTAAAGAAAAGTTGTTTTGTTTTGAGAAATATAATTTTTATACTACACTAAGCTAATTATACAATTGAATCTAAACAAAGGATAAGAGCATGCTAAGGTTACGAAAGAACATGTGAAGACAGGAGCTATTAATTTACGTGGTTTATCTTTTCCTCCGGTTGCTAGTCGGATCTCTTTGCCTATGGATTAAAGCCTCCAAAGTATTGTTTAACTTAAGAATCATGAACCTTCCACCTACGTTTCCACCGTGATAAGAAGGAATTCAAGTTCTAGCAATACGAAACCGGTTCCACACATGACTAATATGACTTTTCGGGTATATTTCTATCCCGAAGGTAAATCAATTCCCAATTCTCCCGAACCAAGAAAAAGATCACTTATCCTATTAATTCACAACTTTCCAATTTCTTGCCCTCTCGGAATTGGCTTAGGACTTTTTGGATTTACACTAACGTGGCGAGACTTTAATGTAGTAGGAACAGAATTAAATAGAACAACCCATGGAAGAAAAGAAAATAAAGCAACAATCAATAATTACATTTGCAACACAAGTTCATAACCTCAGCAAGAAGGAGAATTAGCCACTCATTTGTGGATTACACATCCCTAAAAACAATTGTTAATCATACAAGCAATTGAAAGGAACAAGAAAGAGATGAGAAGAACCCTAGAAATTTGCGTCCCTCAAAGTTGCACCTTAACCCGTTCTGCTCCACCCGAAATTAGAGCGTGCAAGAAAATAATAAACCTAAGTGTGCTATTTATATTAGTACCCAGAAATTTGTCCCGGAATAACAAGAAGCAACGTGTCACGGGTGTAGCGAGGAGCCTTGCCTCGTGACCGCCGAGCAGCGAGGCTTTACTGAGTCGCCTAGAAACTCCGACCTGGCAGCACCACTGCCGCGTTGGCAGCGTGGCACGCTGCCGGGAGCAGCCGCGTTGCACAGGTCCATCGCGGTGCCCTGCCAGTGGCACATTGCCAGCGCGGCGGGGGCTGTCTGGGCAGCCTGCCTGCCGTGGCACGTTACCGGCGCAGGCGAGCTGTTTCCCCCAAACTCCTACTTGCCCAGCGTTTGCGTGTTTCTTCCGTCTCAAGCCTCTATACCAACTCATGAATTAGCTCCTCAAAGTCATCAAAAACCAAAACAAAGCTAATCTTGTTGGTTAGCACTTATCTTCACTTTTATATAAAATCACATGAAAATGTATCAAATAGCCTAGCAAACATGATTAATTTAAGTTGTAAAAGCGCATCACGGGACCTATATTTTTCCGTGATCACAGCCTTTACACTTAAAATCTTGTTCGTCCTCGAACAACCTTTTCACATCTCGTAGCGAATAAAGACTCAGACATAACTAATCTAGCACGATGATTCAAGTTATGGCTATGATGATTATTTAGATACAAGCTAAAAATAAAGAATGCATGCTTTGATCGATGAAATGAAATACAACTATGTTAAGACTTCTTAACCTCAAGAATCGACTCTCAATTTTAGCAAACTCATGTCGATCAGGCGAGTTTTAGAAATTCCACATGAATTTATCATTCATTAAACACGTGCCCTCACGGAAAGAGGTTACCCCATCACACCACTTAAAAACAATTTTTTACATCACAACATGTGTGGGAACATAATCAAATTTCACTCACTCTCACAAAGAATTCACATGTACCATGTAATGACCCATAAGCTTGCCCTTGGTGTTGTATTCACTAATTTGAGGATGTGCGAATGTAAGATCAATTAGGATTTAGGTTGTAATGTAACTCGGGTGTAGGTAGGTACTATTGTGATCGTGTAGTGACTATCTTCCTAAAGCGCTTTCTATACATCACTCCCTCATTGTGAACTTCCCTTCCCTTATTTCGCCTCTTTATCCTTGGTAGTTTTATTTTTCCTCTTTTGCTCTCCCATTTCTTTTAGGCACTTTTAGCTCATTAGTAAGGAGTTGTATAAATAATTTTCATTCATTTGTTTTCTTACTCCTTACTAACAGAAATCGAAACCATTTTCACAAAAGTGCACCTTTGACCTTTCTCACTTTTTTACAACTTTCACTTTTTTCTCTTTCTTTTCGTTCTTCTCACTCCTTTATTCTTTGATTACTTCTTCAAGCGCGCAGGAGCTTTGGATCAAATTCAAGGCTAATGAAAAATATGGTTAGCTTATGTTGCGGCTATCAAAAGAATAGGCTAAGTCTCTGATAGAGCTGACTAGGATTAATTTCTCAAGGTAGGTAAGCGAGGGATAAAGATTAGGTTCATTCAAAGAAATGCCTAAATCATCTCCTACAATTTTACATCCTTCATTTCGTTTTATAAACACACCGGGCAAGTTCTAGACATTCCATAATAGCACGGAATACTCAAAACCCTTACACTGATTGCACATGCTCAATTCGGGACACATTCAACAGAGACTCTTACCTCGGCTAATCACAAGAATTTAAAATTATGCTTCAATCATCTCGAGTCAAGTTCAAGAGCCTAAGTGTCTCAAACATAGTTATACATTTACATGCTTTAATACTACATATACTTGCATCTACATAATCATATACAGCACATAACAAGAATATCAAGCATCCATTAGCTATGAGTTTAAAAAAGAACAAAAACCTATTGACTAATTTTTCCTCAAGACAGGTCGTCATCCATCCATCGTCGAGCTTGAGTCCCTAACGATGACTAAAACATTATATACGGACAAATAAAAAAAATAAATGTTTTTAATAAAAAAAATAAAAAAAATAAACATAATTATAAAATTAGCGGAAGTCTGAATATTTAAAATAAAAACAAAAATTTATTCTTCGGTTCAAAAGAACCCCCCAGTCGGAAAAGAGCGAGCAAGAAAAACCAGCAGGTGATGAATTCATGCTTGACTAAAAAAAAGTTTTCACATTTCTCAAAAAATTTTCTTTTTCCACCGCAAGCATTATGTTCACCAAAAATTTGTTATATGAGAAAAAATTTTGAAATTTCCAATTGAAATTTCCCTCACCCCACACTTGAATCATGCTATGTCCTCATAGCATCAAATTAAAATTTAAAGAGGGGTGGCTCTCACTGAGGCCTTTAGGCCTAGCCAACGGCGTGCTTTTCGTTCCAATACGCACTTTACAGAGTAGATTGTTCAACCCCACTTTTCTTTCCACTCGCTTGTTAGCTTCTCCTCCGAGGGTACTCGAACTTCCCCTCCATCTATGCTTAACTTTCCACCAAAAACAACAAAAAAAATGAAAAAATAAATAAAATCAATAAAAGTGCGAGAAATTAAAAATGGTACCTATGGTACCGCCCCCAGGTTTGCACCTCTGGCGTGCTAATTTTACGTCGCGGCACGACGTGTCAAGTTTCACCACTTTTCCTCCACCTTGAGTTATGAATCTCACTAATTTCTTCTCCAATTTTCTCTTATGTTCTAGGGGTGGTGGTGAAAAATTGTAAGGACCAAGTAATAGATGTTGCCTTTTGCACTTATTGGCCCTTAAGTAAGAGGAGTCATTTTGTCTATTGGGCTTCCAATATAAATTTCAGAATATATGGGACTTGGTCCTCCTCTAGACATTTCTCTATAAGCTTGAAAGACTCCATTTCAATGTCGTCCACCAAACTCAAGGTAAGAGAAATGCTTGGTGAGTCCCGATGCCATATGATTCCACAGCGTAATGCAATTTACCCCCTTACTTGTATACCTCTCCTTCGCACATCCCAACATCTATCTCTCCGGTATTTGCAAATGGTGGCATACTCCATGCTCTTCTCCACGAATGGATGTTCTGAGTATGGCGTCTCCAGGGGACACTCAAGGGTTTCAATCTAGAGCTGGGCTGGCTGTTCATCTTTACATCTTCCCTGTCTTTTGCCGGACTCCACTGTTGAATATAGCCTGCGGCATTTTTTTTCAATTTAGAGTCTGAAACTTGGAGCTTTCGAAACGCAAATCATCTAGATGATTTAAAACCATCTTTTTCTAAGAAGCTTTCCATTCTCTTGTGAATTCTGTGTCCATCACCTCCTGGTTTGCTTCTGTTGCTCAAGCATGTAACACAGCATGTCTTCCTATCCCGAGCTTGGCGTCCCAAGTCCTCATTTCCATCATGCCTATATTCGGCAAAAAAACGAGAAGGATCATAGTAGGGGTTAGGGGGATGGGAGTATGCATTGGACAGCCATCCCAATGGCCATCTTGGCCACCGATATTACACGTGTTATAGTGTTGCCACAAGTGGTGTCCTCCCGAAGTCGGAACAAGACTCATCAAAGTATGAGTATTCACCATCTAAACCATTTATGTTCCAAGATGTCATGTCAAGAAGGGTATTCAAAAACAACTGAAATATTATTTTTTTCTTTTAAAATAAAATAAAAATTAAAACAACGTTGTCAACACTTGTATAAATTAGTTACTTAATAGCACTTAAGAAAAATTTTACCGATTGCAATCCCGGCAGCTTGGCAAAAACGATGAGCCGCAAGTGTACGGGTCATTTTACAAGTAATATAATGGCCCATTTTAAGAGCAGGAATGCTCGAACCCAAAGAATTTGAATACGGGGGTAAAACCTTTTCCAAGTGTTAATTTACTACAACTCTAACAATGAAGAACGCGGTAGTAAAAAAGTTGTTTGTTTTGAAAATATATTTTTATACTACACTAAGCTAATTATACAATTGAATCCTAAACAAAGGATAAGAGCATGCGGGTTACGAAGAACATGTGAAGACACGAACTATTAATTTACTGGTTTATCTTTTCCTCCGGTTGCTAGTCGGAACTACGCCTATGGATTAAAACTCTCGTATTTAACCCAACTTAAGAATCATGAACCTTCCACCTACATTTTTCGTGATAAGAAGGAATTCAAGTTCTAGCAATACAAAACCGGTTCACACATGACTAATAGAGCTTTCGGGTATATTTCTATCGAAGGTAAATCAGTCCCAATTCTCCCGAACCCGAAAAGATCATATCCTATTAATTCACAACTTTTTTTCCAATTTCTTGCCCTCTCGGGTGGCTTAGGACTTTTTGGATTTACACTAACATTGGCTAGACTTTAATGTAGTAGGAACAAGAATTAAATAGAACAACCATGGAAGAAAAGAAAATAAACCAACAATCAATAATTACATTTGCAGCACGAAGTTCATAACCTCGGCAAAGAAGGAGAATTAGCCACTCATTTGTGGATTACACATCCCCTAAAACAAGTGTTAATCATACAAACGGTGAAAGGAAGAAGAAAGAGATAGAAGAACCCTAGAAATTTCGTCCTCAAAGTTGTTTAACCCACGTTCCATCACCAAGTCGACGTGCATGAAAATAAACCTAAATTATTGCTCTTTATAATAGTAGAAATTTGTCGAGGAATAACAAGCTTAACGTGTCACGGAGTGCCAACGCGAGGAGCCTTGCCTCCGTGACACGGCCCGAAGGCGGAGAGCTTGCGGAAATCGCCCAGAAACTCGACCACTGGCGGCTTTCACGCAGCGTTAGCAGCGTGCTTTTGCTCACAGGCGCCGCAATGCTTTTCAAGATCCATATCGATGCCTAACACTGCAAGGCGTATTTTGATGCCCAGCGGCTGCGAGGCTTTTTCTTGAAACAAACCTTACTGCCTGCAAAGTGGCAACATGTTTGCGACAAGGTGATAACTTCAAACCTCCTCTTTTGCGGGCATTTTGATTTTTCTTCCGTCTCCAGGCCTCTCACTTCCTTCAACTCATGAATTAAAATATCACAAAGTGCATTGAAACTCTACAAAATAAGTCATTGTTAATTTGGCATATCCTCATTTTATACATAAAATCCACGAAATCAACATCAAATAAGTAAACATGATTAATTTAAGTTGTAAAGCGTATCACGGGACCTATATTTTTCCCGTGATCCAGCGGAACTATTGATCACTCGGACCAAGCTATATGATGTTTTTCGGAGGGTTATATGATGTTGCTCAAAGGAGCCCCAGGTGATGTCAGGGACTACATTTAGGACCAAGGGCCATATTACGATCCATTCCACGAATGGGCTACTTTTATGTCGTATCGTCTTTGTGACCCTCAGCAGAGCCTTGTGTCCGCGGTGGTTATAGGAGCCCAGCGGGCTCGGGACATAATTATAGAAGTCCAAGGGCTAAGATCGGATCCAGCGAAGCTGGCAAGGTTGGCTATAGTACCCATTAGAATCCTTAAGAACCTAAGAACGGTATATAGATTGAATTATACTTTCCAAGGCTTATGGTAGCTTCGGTAGGTTGTTTATGTGTGCTTGCACCTTCTAGGCTTATGGGAGCCGGTTTGATTCTTGTTTTTTATTCTTTCTTGGTAGCCTAGCTTATGAATTTATAGTCATACGTTTCGGCTCATATACGTGTAGTGATTTACTAGATGCGGGTTATGGATAAGAAAGCTTACAAGTAAGAATTAGGCTAATTCGGCCAGCGTGTGCGATGGCGATAGTGAATGCCTAATGAATAATGGCTATGGCCCCTAGCTTGTTATGTCGAAGGAAAGGGATTATATAGGTAGGAAAATGCATAGAGTATGGATTAGGACAAATGGTGGCGGGCTCAATCATGGTATCGCATGGGGGCATGGGGCATGAACCGTTCTCATCCTATGGGAGTAAGGGTAAAAACAAGACCACCAACTCTAGGGAAACGGAACTACCTTTAGGCTAAAGTCATGAAATTTTGTGAGCTTGGAATCACCATTGAATATCGAAAAATAAGCATCGAGGCCGACATTTAAAGGATAATGAGATTAACTTGACCTAGAATCTTTTGAATATCACCACCGAGTGGTAGAGGCAAAGGAATGATGGGGTACGGAGCCGTAGCATAGTACGAGGAAGAGATAAGGCCCAACGGAGCGTCGCCGGCCTTTAAGATAGTAAGGGGAGGAGTCTTGAGACCGGAGTCGACTCGCGTTCCCGATGTAGCAAGGCTTTTGTTAGTAGAATTAGCAGCAAAGTTACACCATGTCCCGTTATTCCCTCCATCCGAGTTTGACAAAAAATGCATCGAGCTATAAAAAAGAGACCTACTAATGGCATGGGAAGAAGAAAGATATTGTCAAGTTATGGCACAAAGCTCGATGACCGGCAAAGGGAAGGTTTGGATGTGACAGGCCGGTAGTGGGAGATAGTCGTGCACACGAGGGAAACGGGAAGTAGTCGAGTCCAAAAATAGTTACAAGGTTACTTCATACCGGGCATAAATGTGTAGTTAATAAAGATTAACTTATTTCTTCTTTGGTCGAGAATGACATTACGGCTACAAAGACTACGTTGGTGTACTGGAAACATTCGGCTATATGATGCCCTAGTGTCTATTGGTTCTGACAGAAGGGCATGACCCACTGTTAGGTGTTGGAAAGAAGGGTGTTAGGTAGGATTGGGGCACATATTAACTTGAGTACAACTTCTCTCCCCGGAAAACTAGCCAAGCAGAGTACACGATTCAAATTCTCGAAGAAATGTTATGGATGGGAAGGTAGGTCCCCTATATTATGACCTAAAGTAGGTAGTGAGGGTAGTCGAACCGGGCATACTACATCGGAGTCGGGGGAAAAGTTAAACTTATTAGAAGATAGCCGACAACCCGAGGAATTAGCGGAAGTCTACTACAACATATGGCGTAGGGAGTTAAGGATTGACAACGGCCAGGTATTCTGAATATTTTACCAAAAGAAGGGAGTTATGAGATGATAAGGAGGGCAAGCCCGGCCACCTAGAGTTACCAAGCTATCAGGATCCTTGGAAGATTGTCCAAGAGCCTATGAGATAGAGTTTCCTTAGAGCTAGGAGATACGTTCATCAACATTACGCAAACGTGTAGGAGACCTTTTATCAAGCTAACCTAGTTTGAATAGTCCTACGAAGAGACTCCAATAGAGATATTCGTTGGCAAGTCATGCAAAGAGGGAGCTATTTTGGTATAAGTTGTAGCCTAGTAAAGCCTTATAGAGAGCTGAAAGGTAGAAGGAATTGCTTGGGAAGGCGAGGAAAACATGAGGTTTAGATATCCTCACACTACAGACCTAACCACTGATTGGCGGTAAATTAAGATTGTTTATTCAATTGTTATTTGAGTGCTTCACTACTCCCGATCGCATTGATTATTCTTGGATATTGTGGATAGTTGTTGATAGCATCTGGCGAGATGCCTATGTTGGATTTTCTGCATTTCGGCTTTCTGGATAGTCCAGTTAGGGAATCTGCTAATTTCTCTAGTAGTAGTAAAGGATTTGATGCTTTTAAGTACAAGATTATATTGAAATGTTCCTAAGGGGAGTGATATTACCCACAGTGGGGTTTCTATCATTCAGGACACGTGCGTGCATGTGTTGAGGTTTTCGGAGTATGATGCATGCTAGGAAGGGCCCGAGGGATGAATATACGAGCATGGCATCGGGCGGCGGCGACGGGCGAGGCCGAAAGAATAAACTTACCTTGGTGTCCGCGCCCCACCGGCCATCTGGCACGGCCGAGCGCTATGGGAGCACCCGCGCCCAGGGAGCCCCCTTGACCCCAACTTATATATATACAAGATCAATTGTTAAAGGTCCATTTCAAATATTCCTGTTAGAGAAGTGAGGAAAATGAAGGGTTTCTTTTCATTTTTTCGTCCAAATAACGCCGCTAAACTGTCCAAACACAAATTCACTTGAATGCTTGAGTTTTAGGCCTACGAAAATGTTACACCCCATAAATCTCTACACATTTTAACGATGTGTGTGTATGTCATGTGCAGAGTTTTGAAGTATGACGCATACGGAAAAAGGCTGGGAGATGAATACACAAACGTGTCGAACAGCGGGGAGACCGGGGCGAGACTAGGCGCCTTGGGCGCCATGCCGTACCATCGGGTTTTGACGTGTGGCACACCCACTTGCACAGCATGTTGGTGGCGCATCTGCCCCGCCTCAATAGCTATATAAAGCCCTTCATGTTGGATTAACTCATTTCAACATTTCTCCTTAGCGAAATAGAGTGTGGCCGAAGATTTCATCTTTCTCGTAAAATTCGCCGCTAAACTCCGTCCAAACATAAATTCATCTTGGATAATGAGTTCTAAGCCTATATGAGGAACATCCACACGTTATTTCTTGAAAATTCGCCCGGTATACCAAAACCTCATCGAGTAAGGTTGTCGGAATTGCTCCAGATTGGATTTCTAAATGGCCACGGGCAACGAGTAAGCATTTCTCCCTTTTGAACTCTCTAGATATTGTGGGTTTTCGGAGGATTTATTCTAAGTTGAATTATAGTTGATATTGTATTGAAAGATATAGTTATTTGTGGGAATTTAGTATTGAAAATAGCTCTATTCTCGGTGTGGGCTGTAGTTGGTGGAACCGCGTACATATGTTGAAACTAAATGCATTTAAATGAAAATCGGCATTCGAGGTATTTTAGAGATTTAATCCTTGGCAAGTTATTCTTGTTGTATAATGATGCCTTCCTGTTTATTAACGTAGACAACGATCACGCATATTGTAATTAGCTATTTGCTAGTATATAGGGATAGTGTATGTAGGTGATAAGTTTCTACCGGTAGATTGTAATTACATATGTTGTGGCCTTGCTAGAAAGCATTTTAAGAGGTATTTGCAGTGTCCTCGTCGAAAAAGAAGATGTCAGAAGTATGACTCACGCTAGAAGCGTTATAGAAACTCCTCTCTGCCACTGCATTCACTACGTGAGTAGAATCGATGTTTTATTGTCATGCCTAGGCTTTAGAAGTTTTTGGATAGTTGTTGGGCACGAGTCGATAAAGTTGAACAGTATAGGCACAATTGGGCGTTATAACTATTAGTTTGGCCTTTATTATCAGTAAATTTCGCCTAAGTGCGATTTGGCGTACACCTTGACGCCTCTAGGGCCGAAATACGTTAGTATGGTTTTACCTTAAGAGTCGGCAACAACGAGTTTCCTAGTGAGTTGGGGTCAATCTTCCACATGAGTGGCTGTGCCTATGGCCAGATTGGTTTCGATCGGCGTGATGCTTATGTTGCATGTCTACAGGACACCATCCGGATGTTACGGTCTGATAGGCGGTAGATACCTAAGGAGGAAGCATTTAGTAGCTAGGTACGGGGCCAATGCCCCGGCCTACTCTTATAAGATACTTAGGTACGGGTTGTCGGGAGACGGGTGGTCGGATAAACTTACCTAGAGTTAGGAATCACTGGAGATGGCATATGAAATACGGAACATACCAAGTTAGTGTATAAAGGACCGAGCCAAAGTATTACGTGTACTTCTAACTTTAAGAGTTATTAAGCCGCCACACGGAAGGTTAAGAATTTGTTGCTTAGGGCATATCCGATTAGTAGCGGCCCATGAATTTGTTCTATGCGGAGGATAAGTATTCCAAAGTAAGCTTATTACGGTAAGCTGCTACAAATAGAATTGAACCGGCGAGGCGGGGACATAGTACCTCGTCGAGTTAACTAGTTATCTTGGTGCTGCATACGATGTTTGGGGTGTTGAGTTACTCGAATGCTCACAGAGCAATATGATCTCTGTAAGGTGGAGTTTACACTGAGGTGTATTGAGTTACACCCCGGATTGAGTACAGTGAGGCCGTATTGAGTTACATGTCGAGTGGGGTCGTGAGAGGCGTATTGAGTTAACCGAGATCGAATTAAGTAAGGGCCCGCATGGAGTTACATGAGATTGAGGCCATGAGGGCGTATTGAGCTCTAGTTACCTCGAGGCTTGCGTTGTGATCTCCAGACCAGTAGTGGCAGGGTCAATTATAGAAGCCCCGAGACGGCTCAAACAAAAATACAGCCACAAAAGCCTATCAAGCTCGGATCTTCCTTCGAGAGGGCGAGTATTGTTACACCAGCAAAGTTCAGGCATCTAGATGGCCTATTCACACATGGGTTAAGCATATTTGAAAGTCATCGTGCTAGAAAAGGCCCGGGAAAAGAAGACCGGACGAAAAACCTATAGAACCATCGCAGAAGGAGCCGGGGCGGAGCCACTCCATGATGGCGTCATGTCACCGCGGAGGGCGGGGCCACCGCGGTGGCTCCGTGACATGTTGGGCCGGTCCGAGCCCAAGTATATAAAGCCCCACTTTGGTTTTTAATGATATATCTTTATAATTTCGAGGAAATTCGCGGCCAAAAGCGAGAGAGAGACGAAGAGGGGATATATTATCATTTGATTACGCTGCCAAACGTAGTCCAAACTAAATTAACCTCGATGCAAGGGTATTTAAGCGGTAAGGGAGCATTCCTCACCTGGGGATTTTGTTTCGCGAAAGTCAGCCGGCAAATGCGTCATGGTACCGACCTAAGGTAAGTAGAATTGCTCCAAACTAGTGTCTGGCCATCCTAGCTAGTAAAGTGAATACTTCTCCCTTGGACTTCTGAAAATAGCAGTTTTCGATCGTCTTTCCGATAAGCCTAAGTTTAGACGATAATTATATCGAAAGTGGCGTTTGTCCTTCGGATAGTGTTGTAATTAGTACTAATTGGCGTGTATATGAATGCGATTGGGAGAATTAGGTGGAGTACTGACCGAGCCTGTCAAACGATCGAGTAACTCGAGGTTAAGGTATGTGATAGTTTCTTCGGCAAGTTAGTAGCTTTAGTTATATAAATCATAGTAAACTCGCATTATTTGAAACTCTGATTGAATGTTGGAATATTGAGTAAGTTTAGTAAAATACAGTTTGCGTTACCGTATCGTACTCGATCGAGGATTAGTAAAGCATGCGCCAAGGGCGAGTTAGCATTCCGAGATTCGGTATAGCCTATTGTATGATTAGCAAGCATGTTGTACAATAAAAGCAGTTTTTCAGGAATAAAAGTTAGTAAAAGTCAAAATCGGATGAGCGCGAGGCAGGTTTTGTAGCTCTGAGACTAGCCATTCGAGCCCGAGATAAGAGATATTAGCTCACAGATTAGCCATTAGGAGCCGAGATAGTATCCCGGCTGCGAGATTAGCCAAACGGTTAAATAAAGATTGCAGAATCGGTATAATCGGTAAAGAATCGGTATAGTACGGAAGAGATCGAGAATAGAAATTGATTCCCGGATAGTCCTTTTCGGTTATACATGCTTTATTTATATGTGCTATTTGTTTGTTGAGACTTGATGTGGCGTAGAGGCCTGCCCAGGCGTCCTCCACCGCCCCTGAGTTAATGTCGTGGCCTTGTGACGGGGTGGGTTTACGTCACTCAAGGGGTGGCATGCGGGTCCCAGCTTGAGGCCGAAGATGGGATGAAGCTTTCCCCATATCGGTACGTCGGCACTACGGTACGAAGCCGTATTGTTGAGTATGTGTCCGGGAGTGCGCATCCGATTACATATTCCTGTTGAGTGTTCCGAGGAGCAGGTACAGCCTGTTTCGGAGTAGCCACATTGAGTGTTAGAACGAGACCACATCTATTCTCGGATTCTTGTACGAGTCCTCGGTTTCGAACACGGTTACTTGCGGAGGCTGAGCCCGGCTAGGAACCCGGGGAGCTTGATGGGGAGCTCCTGGTGGCCCGGAGATGAAGTGGAGTGACTTATTTTTGTTGGTTTTAACCGGGTAGGGGTCTGTAGATTGTTTGCTTGCTTGGCGCCATCGAAGCACTAGGGGGGTTCGTATTGGCTCTTGCTTGCTACTTGTATATCTATTTATGTGCTATACTAGCTACTGAGCAGCGAGTCGTCGCGTCCACGATGCATATCAATACGGCATGATTAGAGTTCAGCTACCGACTTCTTGAGGATGGAGTTATCTCACCTTTGCTCTGATTTTCTAGTTATGTTATTTATGTTCGATTGTATTGTTTGATTTACTTTTCATACTGGGTACGTGATGCTTGGCGTCTTATTGCGTGCATTGCCTACGGTACTCATGACGAGAGGCAATCCTGCGGCTGATTCCCGACCCGGCTATAGAGTCATCATCTCTGTCATCAGATGGATTTCAGTGTAGCTCTTTTCCTTTTTGATGTACGGTATGGGTAGGTCGGGGCCTGTCCCAGATCATTTCTATTATTCTTTCATAGAGGCTTGGGATTGTATATATTATCTGTGATCGATTAGGACCGCGATCGTGTAGTAGGTACGGTTATATAGGCTGGTTAGTATCTAGTTGTTTATGTTGGCCAGTGTGGGGCCATAGTTTGGCTCGATAGTGGTGACCTTGCCGGAGTCACGTAGCTTCCCGATATTCCCTATGCTAAGTTTTTAATGACTAGACAGCATGGTGGCTTTGTAGATGCATAGGTTCCTTGATATTAGAATGTTTCTAGTTAGTGTTGATATTTTCACGGTGGCTATGGCCCCGATTGGTGGAAATTTGTGTTCTGGCCGTTATATAGCCCTTTGTTTCCTAGAAACACGAGATAAGAGCTAGCCGGGCACCGAGATGTGCCTAGCCCACGATTAATGATCCGAGGTCCTTCTAGTGCACTAGGTGCCAGTCATACCCCGAAGGGCGGGCGTGACAAGTATTTTGGGTTCTAGTATGCCTACGTACCTTTAGTAGCCAGGAAGCAAAAGTGTTCATTATTTGTACTTTCACTGGACTTATGGGGAGCCCGGTAGGTTGATACAGCTTGTTGTTTTTACCTTCTAGCCCTAATGAGGCTGAAATTGTTTTTGTCTATATATTTGTCTTCTGGCTATAGCTTATTTATGAATAATTAAATGCGGTTTCATCTCATATAGGTACAATGATTTACTAGATGCGAGGTTATGGATAAGAACTTACAATTAAGCTATGGCCTTTACTCGTTCACTTTAAGTTCTTTATCAGTTTTAATCAACCTGTTGTGCCCATGATGCAGTGTGTGCGACGCCCAATACGGGCGCTGCATACTTTCTGCGAGGTTTAGACGGACGAGCCGGACCTCCATTACTTGAGCACTCGGGTCGTGAGATTGGGCCGGCTCCACTCATTCGAAGTTGTCGAGGTTGTAGAGATTACTTTATTTTATTTGTATGGCATTTTAGGTAGTGGGCCCTGTCAGGAAAGCCAATATTTCCACTTAGAGGCTTGCAAACTAATGTAGTTTTCGATTAGTGGTTCGTCTTGGCGCGTGGGGCCTATATTTGTGATGTTTTATATATTGGCCGTGGCGGGGGCCTAGTAGAGCTATTTGTTTTTCATTTTATTATAACTAGACCGGCATGGTGGCCTTGTCGGCCGCGTAGGATCCACTTTTTAATCTTGTGTTGTTTTGGGTTAGTTGTTTTCTTTTATAGGTCTTTGCGTGGCTTTGTCGGCTTGAGAATGTGTTTACAGAAATTTAGAGATATAGCAGGTTTGATTTCTTGATTATTAGTCCTTTGGCCAGGCACCGGTGCCGCGACGAATCGGCCCGGATCTAGTGTGGCGTTAGGTGTCGATCATACCTCCCCAGTGGTAAGTAGCTTGTAGTATCGGGCGGTTGTATCCCACAGGATGCACCAAGCCATTTATAGTAAAGTCTTGTTTATAAATGTATTGTGCACCACATTTTTGAGCAGGCTATGAGGCATGATAGTATGGTTATGCCTCCTTATTTAGCCCGGAATCGTCTTTGTAGAGGCTGAGTTGTATAGGGATGATGCGTAGCTTCCATTGTTATGTCTTTCTGGGAATAATGTTTGATATGGGACAAACATTAGTCAGCATAAGACAGCTACAGCAGCGAGGAGAGGGAGCCACGGTGGTACCCGCGATTGGGGGCAGCGGCGACGAGAGATGTCTTTTAATCTCCCGGTGCCTAAGAGGCACCGGGAACCCCATAAGGTAATAGCTATGTCAACACATGAGTTTTTCTACGGCACAAAGGAATAGGAGATCGGTAATACAGTATATATATGCTTGGCTTAGTAGATGTTTAGAACTAGACGGGCGACGGGTTAACGATTGGGTTGCTTGAGATATGCGGAGGATTGTGCAATGTTTGCACCTCTAGCTTTTAAAATGTATTGAGTATACCCTAGCCCTATTATGGAATTATACGATTATTTCATGCCTCCGGTCTTTTCTCGGCATTATAGAGAGCATAAGTATTAATGCGGTGTTGCCTAGTTAAATAGTAAATGAGAGTAAAACCGTGATTTCGAAAGTGTTAGAAAGTGGTTAAGACCCCTATTGCCTAAATGAGTCACCTAGACTCTCACGGCGGTAGATCATGCGGGTAGGTGAGATTGCTAGCGGCACTCAGAGTACGAGTGAAGTCCCATGAGTAGTAAACCCTAGTAATAGTAAAAGCTCGGGCTAGAAATAGACTAGTTCCTCCATAATGAAAATTTGACGCGGGTAGTGAATATCGGAAGAATAATGTCTATGACCCCGGCTTATTGTGTTAAGAAATGGAAAGAGTATGCGGTAGGAATTGGCGGTGGGATAAGACCAATAGGGTTAGTAGACTTGACAGTAGTATCCTTGACACGGTGCATGGGAGCCACCCGAACCCGATTTTCAGCCTATAGAAGTGAGGGAAGACACGAGAACATCTAGCTCACAGGGGAACAAAACCACCTCTAAGTGTAATGGTCGGATAGAGTGGGGAGCCACCATTGGGTGTGAGAAATAGGAATCGGGTTGACATTCAAAGGATGAGAATGCGATTATAACCTAGAATACCATAATGCCACCTCACAGTCGTGGATGAGAAGGAATAACGATGCGGGACCCTAGCCTAGTCGGCCAGAGATAAAGCCCGAGTAGAAGGAATGCATTTGACCTTGAGATAGTAAGGAAAGAGCCTTGATACTGAGGTCGACCCTATGTCCCTAAATGTGGAAGGGCTTCGTTAGTAGGCGCAGCGGATTACAGGTGGCCAGATTATTCCTACTGCCGAGGTTGGCGAAAATGCATTAGGTTATAAAAGAGAGAGACCTGCGGCGTAGGAAGAAGAAAGATATTGTCGATTTATGTACAGTGCAATGACCAGCAGGGAAGGCTGGACATCATAAACCAAACGAGATAATTCGGAAATAGTTGTGCCTACGTGAAAGTATTAAAAATACAATATGAATACAACTACGGGGTTACCTCGTACCACGCGTAGCGTGACCCCTATTAAGTCATTGTTGAAAAGCTAATGAGATTAACTCATTTCTTGTTGGTCAAGAATTATGTTCGGCTAAAGATTGCAGCTAAATTAAATACTAAAGAAATATTCGGCTCTGTGGTGTGGTGTCTATTAACCCGACGAAAGGGGCACAACTCCACGGCTAGGTTTGGAAAGGCTTTAGGAATACATTGGGACGCATGTCAATTTAAGTACGGTTTCTCATCCCCAAACAAATAGCCAAACATAGCACACAAGTGCCCAGACGCTCGGAGATATGTTACAAGTGGAAATGTAGGCCCCTATACTTAGTGACTGAAAGCGGGTAAACTAGGGGTAGTTGAACAAAGCATGCGCATGGAGTCGGAGCGAAGCAGTTAAACTAATTTGGAGATATGTACCAACGGCCCGGGGTCGATGGAAGTCATATTCACAGCGTATTGAGAAGTTAGAGATTGAAGAAATGACTTCATGTTCCTAACAATGTCACCAATGGCGGGCGTTATGAGATTTGACAAGCGGGGCAAGTCCGGCCCTAGATTCATTAAATTTATATCGAGATCCTTCGAGAGATTGGCTAAGTGGCCTATGAGATAGAGGTGCCTTAGGGGCTAGGATCTATTTATCAACACTACGCAGAGTGCATAGTAGGCCTTTCATTAGATTCTCCCGATTAGAGGATGCTTGGGCCCACAGAAGATCCATCCCACACGGAGGCTCCATAGTTATATTAAGTTGCGGGGTGCAGCCAAGGGGCTAAGAGTAGGGGATCAGATGTGATCTATAAGAGACTTGAGAGAAACAGAATATAGCAGAGATGAATTGAGGCCGCTAAGGATAAGTAAGATCCTAAATATCTTCAATTTTCCAGGCTCTATAGTGACAGCATACGAGATTCAAAACAAATTCGAAATGGCAAAGATAGTTTTCAAGTATTGAGTAGATCCCATATTGTTATTAATCACTTATATATGTAGTGGCATTACATTATTTAGTTGCGAGATAGCATCTGAGAGGCGCATGTGTTGGACTTTTTGTGTTTCAAGCTTTTGGATAGTCCGTATTACAGGAAGACTGCATCGAGAATTTTTTCGGCTATAGTTCAAGGAGTTGAGTCTCTGAGGTTTAAGATTAAAATTTGAGGATGAATGTTCCTAGGGGCGGGAAGATATTACACATCAAATCTATATTTTTTAATCCAATGAGTAAGTATGTATTTTAAGATTTTTAAAGTATGACGCATGCGGGAAGTCTGAGGATGAATACACATGAGCGTGGCATCGAGCGAGCGGGAGGTCGGGGCCGGGGCTGGCGCCACATTGCGCCAAGCCCCAGTACAGTATAATTCGAGCGTGTACACCCTTGCCTGGCGCGATGGGTGGCGCGCCGCGCTCCCTACCCACCACCTTAATACTATATAAAGCCCCTTCATGTGGGATTAATAACTCATTTCAACATTTCTCCTCGGCGAGAGAGAGTAAGAGTGTGAGCGGCTTGATTTCATCTTTTTCTCGTGAGAGTACGCTGCTAAGCTACGGCCACAAACACCGTCATGCGATAATGATTCTAAGCCTATGAGGAACATCCTATGGAGTTATTTCTTGAAAATTAGCCCGGTATACAGGAACCTCGCCGAGTAAAGGTTTTCATAATTTGCTCCAAGGTGGATTCTATATGGCGTAGTCAACAAGTAAATTTCTCCCTTTTGAAATCTCGAGAAATTGCGGGTTTTCAGCGGGGATTATTTTGGAATTTGAATTATAGCAAGTTGATATTGTTATTGAAAGATATCGTTATTTGTCGAATTTAGTATTTAAACTATCCCTATTCTCTCGTATGAGGACAACGGTTGATGGAGCTGGTGGCTACAAGTTGAAACTAGTGATAGTTAAATGGGGAATTAGCGTTTGAGAAGTATGTTAAGGCTTAATCCTTTGGCAAGTTACTCTCATTGTATAATGATACAACCTATGTTTTTTAGCGTAGACAATGATCCCTACATGCTGTAATTAGTTATTAGTAGTATGGCGAAGCGTGCCGCAGAGTGCGGAATTACGTGCAAGAATATAGTGGCTCTTTTTAAGAAGCAGGATTATCGAACCCACGAGGTGGACCCATTCCTCTAACTACCCATTTCTAGTGTGATCTTAAATATCCCTAAATTGTTGGTGATGAACATTTTCGTTTGAGAATAATTAAGTCTAAGTTTGGGTCAACGAAATATGAAATTACCTAGAAGCAACATAGAGTTAAAACTTGATTAATGTCTGCGATACTACGATTTGCAATGGAACAACGCACAGAACTATCAATTGTTATTTCACATAATTAGGAGGTGCATGTTCATGGTCTTTCGGCCTCTAAGCACGAGTCCACAGCTCACTACATCATTGTGAGCGAGGAGTTTAATTTTCTAGTCGCCGGGCAATCAATTATGTTGTGGTTTGCGAGGGAAATGATTAGGGACTTTCGTGCGTCTAACCCATTTAATGCAACTTAGCCTCACAACTCTTCTTCGAGTGGTGATGAGACATCCCAAGTTGGTCTTTCATAACCTAGTGTGTCAACCAAGCAAGGTGTTAGGCTCATTTCTATCCAAACACGGAACCTCTCTCGAGATTACTTCATGCTCCCCACATTCTCATGTCCTGACCTAGGTAATGCCTTCTCAAGCTATTTCCCAAGCTAACAAATATTCGTTCATGGTGATCAATCATTAAAACAACCAACAAATCAGAATGCAAGGCGAAAATAACAATTAATAACTTAATTCAAAACAAGTTCATAAAATCACAATCATAATCCATGGCTTCAACCACAGAGGAAGGGTTCTAGCCATTCATGTTAAGTAAAAAACTCTCTACACTACTATTAATCTACTCCTAAACTACATACTTACACGATATTGGTAGATGAGAAGGGAATTTGATAAACCCTAGATGAGTTCTCCCACTTCTCCCTTCTCTCCGTTACGGTTTTCGAGAATAAAATAGTGACCCCAATGGAATTAGGAGCTAAGGGTCCTATTTATAGTAAATGGAGAGCGTGCTTAATTTGGCTGTCGTGGGCGGCTCAGGTGTCACGGAATTGTATCGCGAACCTTGCCTCGTGTTCTGGGAGGCATCGCCTTCACCAAATCCGAAAATCGGCCTTGGCGGCACCACCGCGTTGGCGTGGCACGCTGCTTAGGCAGCGTTACACTCTTGGTGGCAGGCCACCTGCGTGGCACGTTGCCAACGTGCGGGTGGGCTGTCTTAGGCTAACTTTGCAGTCGTGGCACGTTGCCCGGCTGCGGCAGTGAAACATTTTGGGCACTCCTCTTTACCGGCGTTCGCGTGTTGATTCCGTCTCCAAGCCTCTATTTCACCAACTCATGGATTAGCTCCTCAAAAGTCATCAAAACCTACAAAACAAAGGGTAATCATGTTGGTTAGCACATATCTTCACATTTATATAAAATCACATGAAAATGTATAAAATAACTTAGACAACCCGACTAATTTAAGTTATAAAGCATAACTCGGGCATGATATTTTTGCCCGTGATCACCACCACACTTAAAGCCTTGTTCGTCCTCGAACAACCTTTTACACCTATCATGCGTATGGAGAGTGCCACATAACTAATTTAGCCAAGATAAATCGAGCTACGGCTATAGTGATTACGTAAGATACAAGCTTAAAATAGAACATGCTGAAATACAACTATGTTAAGACTTCTTAACCTCAAGAAATGACTCTCAATCTTCGCAATAGGTGCAAATCAGCCTGATTAAGAAATCCCACATGAATTTTATCCTTCATTAAATATGTGCCCTCACAGGAAAGAGTTACCCAATTACACTTAAAAACAATTTTTACATCACAACATGTGTGGGTACATGGTGAATTACACTCACTCTCACAAAAGAATTCACATGCTTCATGTCATGGGTATATAAAAAGAATTTACACTCACTCTCACAAAGAATTCACATGCTTCATGTCATGACCCATAAGCTTGCCCTTAGTGTTTTACTCCACTAATTTAAGAATGTATGAATGTAAGATCAAGTAGGACTTTGTAGGTTGTAACATAACTCAGGTACAGGTAGGTACTATTATGGCCACTAATAGTGACTATCTTTCCTAAGCGCTTTTAATACATCACGCCCTTATGGCGAACTTCCCTTCCCCTACTTCACCTTTTTATCCTTGATGGTTTTCTTTTTCCTCTTTTGTTTCCCCTTTTATTTAGGCACTTTTGACTTGTCAGTA
>JACEIK010003544.1:33817-46278 GCA_018107945.1 Datura stramonium | reverse complement strand
ATATATATATATGACCCTTAAAATTAGACATCAAACATCACAAGTTTATAATGTAAGCAAGTCATAATAAATGCAATGGAATCATGTCCATACTGAACTTATAACTATTTAGCTCTACTTCTCATCAATTTCACATCTATACCGAATCTGGTCTCATATCAGTCACTCATCAATCTCATATTTGTACACACATGCCAGAGGGTCTTATATTTTCCCTTCTAGTTATGACCTGTAGGAAATTCTAGAAATTCATGTACTATATTGGTGTGGTTTATACTCCAACTCATCTGCTCATCTGGATGATCCCCTCGAAAATGAGTCACTCATATCTCAACCGCTCGCCCGGATGCTGACCTCGGACACAAGCCACTCATCTCAGAATAATGATATATTACTCATTCAACACATCAAAGGCTCGTCTAGATACTCCCCTCGGACACGAGCCTCTTATCTCAGGGTAATAATGTATTACCTAATATTCGTCATTATAATATGTTCATATATCAGTCATCACACAGTCAAATCAAAGTACACATTGATTATCATAATTGCACTTTAAAATCATAAAGAATATTCACAAACTTAGACAATTCAAAACACATTCGAATAGTATAACTAACTCACAATAGTCCCAATTACAATCAATGTTCGAAGACCAACCAGAATGCTCATCAAGTCATAAAATATACAAGACATTAAACAAAGTCTAACTCTACATAAAACTGTAACCTACCTCAATCAAAGAATATGAATACGCAAGCTACTCTACAAGAGTTTTTTCCTTTCTTAACGCCTAAGAACGCCTAAAATCTATAAACAAATAATACAAGCGTAATTCATTATATACTCTTCAAATAATGGTCATGGGAATTAAAACTATCCAATTCTATCCATTATCACGGTTCAACTCGTTACCCATGAGTTAATTTAGCATCCTCTACCCCCACAATGATCATTCCAACCTTGTTCATGGGGTTCCTACTCCTTAAACCTTTCCTAAAAAGTTTTTAATGCTAAAGGTACAAACTTAATGATTTTCTAGGTCTCAAATTATCACCATTACAAACTATAATAATCAATTCCATTCTAGTAGTGTTAAGTACTCACTTAGAATCCTAGGAATCAAGAATTATCAACACCCCATCAACTTACCCTAATTTTCATAGTTCTAGGATTCTTAGTTAGAATTCCATCATTAAAGATAACCTATTGATTCTAGGGTGTTAGATGATCAAGAGATGGAAGAATTAAAAAGAAAATCTTATCTTGGAAGAAGGAAACCGTTATTTCCCTTGAAAAATTGCTCCTGAGCTCTCAAATTTTGTGCCTTAGAATTATGGGGTGAAAATCCCGAAAATCTAACTTAAACAGGCATCTATCTCGCTTCATCTACTGCAGCGGTCATTTTATCACTGCATCTCATCCACTATAGCGATCTACGGTCTCGCTACGATAGATCCCGATGATCTTTACATGACTGCTATGACGAGCACTCCGACTTCTACGATGGCTGTCTCACCATAGCAAAAATACCACCACTGTAGCGGTGATCTGCTAACCTGTAGCTCAGTAATTCTGAGACTTTTCCATTCTCAAAACACAAATTTTTCTTCCCAACTTCACAACACCCTCAAAATATGCACCTAACTGCAAAATGATGCTATGAATTCACTCATGGTCTAAAAAATCACTACGAAGGTTTAGTTCATTAGGTCAACTATTATGGGGACTTCTACGAGGATTCTAAGGCATTAATTATCCTATAATGACTAGAGGGGTTGTTAAATCTGGGGGTCGAGATTGCGTTCGAGGGATGAACTATTACAGAAAACTCGAAGGATCCAGGCCATTAGCCTACCGCGATGCACTGGACGACGCAACCTGCATCACGACAGTGGTGCCAACTTAGGTCTAAAGTGTATGTTTTTATGTGATCGCAACATCAAAAAGAATTTTTGGATTTTCTATGAAAGCCGGCTCGAAATATTTGATCTTAGGTGTATTTCCCTCTAGAATATTATTGTTTGAGTATGACCGGATGGAGAAATCAATGGAGTGTTTCCTTTAGTAATGGGGGAAATCCCTTGTTCTAAGAAAAGATTTTTAGTAAGAAACCTTGTCATATGTATAGGGTGTTGGTCGGTTTTGGTCATTTTATTTCATTTTCCCTCGACCCAATGTTGTTCTAATCCTTCTCTTGAGTAGTTCTCCTAGATCTAAGCGGTTTTAAAGACAAATTAAATATCCAAACTCATTTTACTTTGTGCTGGTTCATGTTCTAGTGTCATTTCCTTGAAATTTTGGTAGTTTTTTTGAGCTACTATACTTGGTAAGCTTCTTCTTCCATATATTCTTAGTTATATATGTTGATTATAAACTCGTATACATTGATAGGTTGTCAATTTGATGTTTCTACTATTAAATTCATAGAAATCTTGTCGATTAAGTATAATCATATAATTTACCTTGTCGGGTTCATGTAGTTGTGTTTTCATGGTGTTAAGTCTACTTAAGGTAGTGTTCTCTTGGTGTTGGAAGCTTAGGTTATGCTTATTTCGAGTTGGTATCATAGAGGTATGTTAAGGCTTCAAAATCTCCTTTTGTTAGCATGGTTTGTTGGTGTTTCTGGCTAATAGTTGGCTGAGTGGATGGTTGTTTTGGGATGCTTAATATTACCCCTTATTCGTGAATTTGGGCAACTATATTGAATTAAAATTGAGTTAGTTGTATATCTTTGTGGAATCTTAGACTTGTGTGCTCGACAAGCATGTCGGCGAGTTGAATTGCATCGTGAAATCGAGTCGTAATCGTTGATTTGGGTGTAGTTATTAGGGACGTTTATGGGTTGACTATGTTTGAATATTGTGTGTTTTGTAATGTTATTATGATATTGTGCTCTTATGATTTGTGTGGTGCCTTAGAATACTTAGTGATAACCTACAAGTCCATGACGGTTTCCAGCTAGATTGAGCCCATAGCTTGTGAAGACCTAAAAGTCCGTGACTATTTTTTAAAAGGTCATACCTGTAATTTGGAATGCTTGAAAGTCCATGGAAAGTTTTTCGGAAAGGATATGATTGATTGGATGGTGTTGTAGGTCATTTTGTTGCCTTGTTACATTGTTGTAGCATTCTATTGTTACATTGAGTCCGTTATGGTGAGCTACAAATTGGATAGTCCGAATTGATAGCAGGTCTCTGTCTCTTTTTATGCTCTTCTTGTTGATTTATCTATCTATATCTTTTTTGCCTTACATACTCGCTACTTCTCCATACTGACGCCCTAGTTGAGGTGTTGCATTCAAGCCTGCAAGTATTGACTGTAAGGTAGATCGTGACCCTCGTTGTTGAACTAAGTTCCTAATCCCTTTTGGATGTCTTTTGTTTTGTGAACATATCAGTAGGCTGGGGCCTTGTCCCAATCATTTATTAACCTGTTATACTCTTTAGAGGCTCGTAGACTTATCCTACTGGGTTGGTTGTGGTTACAAGTCATGTTGACTTTTGTATAGAACTCTTCGTACATGTGTATGATGTGTTGGGAATTAATGACACATCTTTGCTTCATTTCATAGCATTTTGCAGGTCTTTAGGAGTTAAATTAAGTGGAAACTAACTTTATTATGCTATATTTCAAGAAACCCAAGCAAAATAAAGATGATAGGCAATTGAAGTCAGAAAACTATCCAAAGGACGAGACAGTTAATGGACCATATGTCTGATAGATGGTTTGCATCATCAGCTGTCCAAGTAGCAAGAGATTCCAGAAACTAAGTTGAAAGAGTCCCTAAATGACAGTTTGAAGGACGAACACGTCTCTTCAGAAAATGTTCCATCAATTGAAGAAGAGATTTTGACGAGGTAAATATGGAATTCTAAAGTACGGCACAAGGGACTAACTAACATTCCAAAATATGGTCTATTGATTAATGGACGACAAGCTGTGGAAAAAAGCCCAATTGTAAAGTATGGAGCAAAGGACGGTCCGTTCCTGCACACCTGACACCTTCGAGTTTGAATTATTTGGGCTTTTCTGGACATAG
The DNA here is from genome assembly GCA_018107945.1 of Datura stramonium. Classification (NCBI taxonomy): domain Eukaryota; kingdom Viridiplantae; phylum Streptophyta; class Magnoliopsida; order Solanales; family Solanaceae; genus Datura; species Datura stramonium. The sequence goes on along the minus strand of JACEIK010003544.1, from coordinate 42,236 downwards.
TATAAATAGATTATTCTTGTAATTTTTCAGAGCTTTTGATTCATATTTTCAGTAGAGAACAAAAATAGCTAGTTAGCTTTAGTTTCCAATGTAGATCTTAGATTCTAGCTTTTAATTTGAAGATCCAATTTCATATATTGAAGATTTCTTCTCTAATTTCAATTTCCATTGGTAAGCATATCTAATTACTCTCTTTCTCTTCTTCTTCTTGCTATGGGTAACTTAACTCAGATCTAGGATTGTGAACCCAATGAGTTGTGAACCTTGATAATTTCAATTTGGTAAAATTGAGTTTGGTCTTATGAACATTTGATTGATTATTGCTTTGTAGTGTGTGATTGGTGATAAAAGTCACTCAATCCTGCCTAATTACCTTTATGAGGCTTGAAAGAGTAAATTTAAGTTGGGTTAGCATCAATCGACAATAACTCAAGTCATAAACCTTGTTTAATGAATTCTCCTACACATAGGTTGAATTCCAATTGACAACAAGTAATTGGGTAGAAAGGAGTTCTCTTAAATTTGACAAAACTGAAGTAGATTAACACATATGGTGCTATTGAAAGATACCCATGTGTTGCCTAAGTCTTTGCTTGCATGTTCAGTCCTATCCCATTCTTAATCTATCCATATTGGGTGATTTAGGAGGATTGACCCATAACTAGGCTCACTTCCCTAGAATTGCCTCAAATTGATTACAACCCTGTCAATTTGCACTCTATACCTATAGTTAAATTTTACCAATCTCAATTTGAAGAGACTCTAATCTTGCAATACTATATTGATTAGTACTAGATAAAATGGGCTTAGTATAGTCTCTGTGGGATTTGACCCCAACTGCTTGTTGGGTTATATATTTCCTGCGATCGTTTACCCTACCCGAGATTATGAGTGGATTTTAAATGACATCAAATATTATGATGCCATTGCCAGGGACTACGACATAATCCCTATCAGTCTAGTTTGCTTGCTTAGACATATTCTTTTACCTTTTCTTTTTATTTTTTCTAATTGGTACAGGATCATAGCCACTCTTCCGCCTGGAGACTTGGAGAGCATGTTTGCAGAAGTCAATGAGGAAGTTGACTACGGAAGTGCAAGCGTACCACCAAGGGTGAATACTTCATCATTCAAGATAGATAGAAGCATCTACACCATGCTTAAGGCAGAGGGGTAGTATCACAACTCCAGAGACAACGATCCTCATCAACATTTAAAAAATTTCTTGGAGGTGTGCAACCTCCATAAGCAAAATAACATTTCATATGATGCTATCCGATTTAGAGTATTCAAATACTCTTTGGCTAGTGAAGCAAGGGATTGGTTGCACAAACTTCCTCCAAATTAAATCCATACATGGTAGGAGTTAGTGAGTGTCTTCTTGAAAAAGTGATTTTCACCTAGTAAAAAGGTAGAGCAACAGGACAAAATAATCTATTTCTGACAGCTCCCAGGGGAGAAATTGTTCGAAGCTTGGGAAAGACTCAAGCAATACATAATTTAGGCGCCCAACCATAGGTTTTCAAACCATATTTTGCTTGAGAAGTTTTACACCAGGTTAGATTCTTTCACACAGTCTGTTGCCAACTACACCACTATAGGATGTTTTATGGAGAAGATATTCAATAGAATTGCCATCATATTAGACTGAATTGCAAAGAACAACCATGCTTGGCATGGAGGGAACCAGATTGGAGGGCTCAATGTAGGTATTCCTTCATTATTGCACTTGATGAAGGAGAATCGGGAGCGTGATCAGATGATGGCTACCATGGCAATCAATATATCCCTTCTCACCAAGAAGTTGACCAAGTCAGAGGTCAAAAAGGTACATGATGTTGATGAGATAATAACCGGTGTTCAATATAGGCATGGATACCTACTCCTCCATATCAATATTAGCCTTTTCAAGAGCCACCTTCTATGCAAGTTGAAGATGCCAACTATGTTGGCAACTCATCCGGTGGCTATAGACCGTAATATCAACAAGGCCGCCCCTATTTTTCATATCAAAGGCAATGGAGACCTCAACCGCAAGGTCAAGATCAATATTACCCAAGGAATGATTATGGTGGGGTTGGCATAATGTTGTAAATTTTTAGAATGGAGGCTCATATTTTTATGTTCCACTAAGAGGTCCCCCCTCTAACTCTCAAACTTAGAGGGAGGGTCCTTATCATGATTATGGAGGCTCAAAGCTTAAAGGATGCTAGAGAAGGTGCTTGCCAACTAGGAGAGATTAGATGCTTGTCTCAAGAGTCTCACTGAGATTGTAGGCTTTAACACAACTTCCATTCAAAAGTTCGAGCAACATGTGCGGGATCTTTCTCGTGACCAAAATCCAAAGCAAAAAGGCCGTCTTTCTAGTGACAGTGGCAAGCACGAAAGGACATGTGAGACCTTACAAATGCTCAATGTATGGCCATTGTCACAAGGAGTGACAAGATTATACAACCTGTGGATATTGAGGTCGGGGATGGTGTGGTTAAGAATAAGCCAGAGAGTGTGCTTGAGGTTGATGACCAAGTGGAGAGGCCTAAAAAGCCTTTTGTTGATGAGATAGTTGAAGGTGGAGTCAAAAAGCCACCTATTGAGGAATTTGCAAAAGATAGTTCAGTTGTTCCAAAGGAGAGAGGAAGGCCAAGGGAGGTGTAGATAACTTTGCAAAACATTTTCCTCCACCTGTTCCTTCGTTTCCAAAAAAGAATAGCTCAACAGGCTCTTGACGCAAAAGTGGCCAAGCACATTGAGCGTCTAAAAGAAGCAACACTTCGGGTACTGTTTATAGATGTCATCAAAGAAATGCCCAAGTTTGTTAAGTATTTAAAGATGTTGTTGACAAGAAACTATCGTGTGACAAAGAGGAGATGATTCTGATGACGCACCAAGTGAGTGCCATTATTGTAGGCAGATGTGTTGAGAAGAAAGGAGATCCGGAAGAATTTATCATGCTTTGTAGGATTGTAGATATGACTACTTGCATGTTCTTTGGTACAATGGGGCGAGTATTAATCTGATTCCTCTAGCTATTTACTAGTGGTCCAGGTTATCCATGTTGAAGTCCACCTCTACCTGGCTCCAAATGATTGACAAGACAACCAAGACACCAGTGAGAGTGGTGGAAGATGTGCTTGTGAAAGTCGGAAAGTTTATGCTTTGAATTGATTTTGTGGTTCTTGACTATGATATGGATTGGGATATTCCTATCATACTTGGGAGACCCTTTCTGGCTATAGGTAGGGCCTTGATGGACTCGAAAAAGCACAAAAATCATGTTCCGGATCAAGAGTGAGAGCATCACCTTCAACGCCGGGATAGGTCATTTGTTGCCCACAAGAGTTGGGGACATCTTTATGGCTAATGTTGAGAAAAGTGTTGATAAAGTGGCTCAACATACCATTACTGCATCACCCAATAAAAAGAAGGCCAAATAAAAATGGGTAAAGCAATACATCTGTGGCACCAAAAACAAGAAGTGGGTGGGGAAGTCCCGTCTTAAGGACGACTCATCATGTTCGTGATCAGGTAGCTTGCATCGTGCCGTGATGTTAAATCAGACACTTCTTGAAAGAAAACCCAAGGGATGCTACACCATATTTGTATTCACGTCATGCCGCGATGTTAAATCAAACACTTCTTGGGAGGCAACCCAAGCATATTTGGACTAATGGGTGTTAGTGCATACAGGTACACTTGAAAAAAATAGAGGAATGTGATCTAAAATAGAAAATAGGAATTTTGGTGTTCAAAAGATGATGGAACAGACGGATCATCATTTTAAAGGGTGGACTGCATGTTCTATTGTCCTTTAGAAAAGTGTCTCTGGTAAGGAAAAGGCAAGAGACGATCCGATGGGCGGACCGTACTCTGCCTATATAGTCCGTCCATTGGATCGTCTTTGGTTCTTAAAAAATTCAAGGTGAGGCTTTTGTTGAGATGGATTTGGGTCTTGTTATTCCATATATGGGCCAGGTTGGTCTTTAATTCGCCACCCATGGGCTTAATCGGCCCAACCTATTGACTTTAAAAAGAAAATTCAAGAAGAGTCGCGGGCAGTTTTGCCCGACGATCTAACTCTCTCTGTCTCTTTCCTCCTTCTCCACTCCATATCTTCCACATTGCTGCAAACCCCCATTCTTGTTACTTTCTTTCTCAAAATAATTGTTGCATACCTATCACAAGCACACCAAGCACGGTGAGCAACTTAGGGTTTTGAAACTCCAATATTTCGTGCATCTCTTCACTCAAACACATGAGCACTTGAAGTCATTTAGGTACTTAATCTTGCACTTTGTGCTTTATTTTTAATGTCTAATGTGATGTGTATAATGTATTTATTTTGGAGTATTGTGAACTTATGCTTGTAGTATGACTTGGAAGGGGGGGGGGGGAGCTTGGTTTAAAATTGCTAGAACTTTGGACGGGTCTTAGGTGATTGTTTGAATGTGTTTAAATGTTGATAAATTGCTTCATGAACTTGAAATTAATGTAGCCCCATCACATGTCTATGCTTTGTTCAAAATTGAATAGCCCATGATGTTGGAATAGTGTTGAAAGCCCTAAGGATGGAAGAATTGATGGCCCATCTCTTCCAAAGATAGCCCATCTATATCTCCATCAAATTGAACCCATACCATCAAATCTTTTGACTCAAAGGAAGACTCAATGGACAGACCATCTTTTAAAAGGACAGTCTGCACATTAAACCGTCTATTGAATAGTGGATGTGAAATTCATGGAATCAATTGATAGTGCAAGGTACAGTCCGTCTCTTCCAGCCATTTGTTGTTATTTCTTTTGATTTTATGTTAACCGTAGTATATGTTCTGACAAGTTTGTGCATGGTAATAGGTAATGGCACCGAAATGAGTAGTACCTAGAGAAGGCATGTTTAGTACACCAAAAAGGTCCTGACTTAGGGACGAGGATGAGAAGAAGTACTTGCCTCCGGGTAGCAAGAGAATCACGTAACAGGCAGTAGAGGTGTCACCCACTCCCTCAATCCAGGTGGCATCTGCAGAGACATTGTTTCTTGGATCTTCATCCCAATTTAGTGAGGACTGTGGTTACGCCCAGGACAGTGGGGAACCAGATAGACATTTGCTCCAGAAAGTCCGTTAAGGAGGATGTATCTAGTCAGACCTCCTCTTGGGTTATTCAGGGTGCAAGGGAGTGCTACTTACAGGGACGAGAGACTATTAATGGGAGACCTCATCGGGGTATTGTAGAGGAGTGTACTATTAGCTTCAACGGCTTGGAGATGTACCCCAACATTATGGACCGGCTCACATCCAGCACTGGGAGTTTCTCTTCTACCCGGTAGGCTAGTATATTCAGACACTAGTTCGAGAGTTTTATACTATATATGGGATGATCATTTTGTGGTTGAACCTAGTGCTGAAGATGCAGATTGAGTCGCTGATATCAATGGTCATTAGAGAAGTGTCAGTTGATATCAGCATGGAGGCGACCAACCAATACTATCTTGAAGATGATTATGAGGTGGTGGACACCCCTCCTATGATAAGATAGCTGCCCGAGGCCGGCAAGATAGAGGTTGGATGGCTGATGATAGCCAAGGGCACACCAGTGTGGGTTGCATTGAGACAACAGATATCTTCAAAAGAGAGCTCCTGCTTCTAATCAAGTTTTGGTGGAACGTTGCTTGTAGCAGAATATGCCCAACGAAAAGCGATAATAAATTACCCTTCGAACATGCTCTCATTGTGGCACTCATCATGGCCAAGAAGAGTATAGACATCATCCAGAAGGTTAGTGTAGAGTTGAAAGACAGAGTTGTTCAGATTGCCACCTCCCTACCATTCCCATGCCTTATCACAACACTGTGTTAGAGGGCAGGTGTGCCGATCCTACTAAGGGAGGACCTATTCCCCGATGCTCACCAAGTGACAAATATTATCAGGATGCGAGATGACTCTATGGCCACCTTGGTGAGCCATCCTAGCTCCATACTACCAGGTGGGCCCATTAGTGAGGGTCAAGGCATCTAATCCGAGGATCCCACATCACAGCCTGTCGGTGAGATAGACCTAGCAGCTGCAGTAGATCCAGCCACTACAACATCCATTCTAGCTGCACCATTGAGGCCACTACTCAGCTCCAAAGACTTGTTGACTAGCTTTATCTCGAGGATAGGTAGAGACGAGTGGCAGCTTTCCAGGCTCATAGAGGACTTGCCGGCCTTCATGGCCACGATAGTTGAGCGAGCTCTTCAGCCGCTCCAGGTCACAGTCAGGAGCTCTTATGAGGCATTGAGCTCCCGTTTAGGGGCCATGGATGCCAAGCTGAGCCAACTTAGAGGAGGTGCTAGTTCTTCAGATATATTGAAGCCTCCGAACCGATCTAGAGGAGACTAGAGCTATTGTACTCAATTTGTAGATGCGAGAGAAGCAACCATATGAGGTTTAGATACTACTGGTGGATCGGACACCGTCCATTGCTAGCATCATATATTTCATTCCTCAAGCGATACTAGTCCCACCAGCTCAGACTCAGCCCAGTCCATCACCAGTCGCAGTTACCAAGGCCAGTACTCTACAAGAGCAGACTCCTGCTCAGACTCAGGCCCAGACAGTTGCTCCTGCCCTTCCATTAGATAAAGGAAAGTCTTCAACACAGGAGACACCAACAACAGTTCCAACTATTCCCTTAGAAGAGGACTAGGCCCTCAGAAGGGAACTACAGGTTTCCCGTGATAATATCCGAGGCCGTCCTCATGATGTAGAAGCTAGACCATCAGTGCCACCATATTGAGCATTGCGATTTGAGCGCTACAGGGAGTTTTTGCCACTCTTACCTTTTCATTTTATTTTGTTTGTGCATTGAGGGCACTGCATAGGGTGAGGTGAACATTTTGACTTGTATGATGATAGTTGTATATATGGTGCTTGATTTATTTGCAAACTTTGATTTGTGTGATATTATCCTTTTTATCGAATTATTAATGTGTTTGATTGTGACCCACTTTAGTCCATTTTTACCATTTTTCTAGTATAGATTCTTCTTTTTCTTTCTTAGTATAACTTGTTTTTGCTTTTATAGTGTAGATCTCTCCTTGGTTTTCTTAGCTATGATTCTTTCTTGGGAGGCTTACTTTTTGTTGAATCGGGCACAATAAATCGCTTCAGTGTCATAGTGTATAGGTCCAATGATGGATAGTTAGGAGACATACTTAAGGGTACCATCCTACTTTGTTGAGTCATTTTAGGATAAATAAATTGTTTTTGACTTAGGTGATGGTGGCATTTGAGTTATTTACATGCTTATGCTGATTTTTGAAAACAATGCCCCTCCTCAAATTTTTTGTCGTAGCTGTTTGATGATTGAGTTATATACCTCCATTTGTGACATGAATGTCACGCCCCACCTTGGGAGGCGTAACTAGAACCTTATGCCACACTGGACTCTGAGCTGACCTAGCTTGACATCTACACTTCTGGTGTATGCCAGCAGCACATAATCAAGAAAACAAATAGCTATATCTCGGCTGCAAATAAATCCCTAGGCCGATAAGGCCATCGCTCAATACCTGTAGCAAAATTAGATAACCCAATAGCAACAACAATATCATCCTATGCGGGCCGACATGCTTCTAATAGATGACATATCTGGGCCCCACATGGAAAACTACGCATATCATATCACATATAGGCCCCACATGGCCAATAACGCATAACTAACCCAAAAACTATAGTCTGCAAGCCTCTAAGAGTAGAATATTGGTCGGGACATGGCCCCGCCCTACCCAAAACTATACAATAGAAGCCAATGATTGGAAATTAAGGCCATTCTATCATGATTCTAGTCCTATAGGCGTCAAAATACGCCAATGATTTGTAAGAGAGCTCTACTATATATATAGGCGTAAAATAGTACATTGTATTACCAAACTATGCCCTATGCTGCTTGACTTAACAAAGTACGCTAACATCTACCCTTAGGCCTTTTCAGCCTCAATATTGCAACAAAACACTTACTAGTTCCCTTAACTGGTAAATAACTAAACAAGGAATCCCTTCATCGCCTCTGGCGATAATCAAAACTGAATACAAACTTACGGACAAAGGATACTATGTTATAACCTCATTTGGTATCATAGCAGCTAAAAACAATACCATAAGCATAAGATACTGCAAGGTATTGATCGGGTCAGCTAAACAACATGAGTAACTTGCCGAGAAGAGTTAGCCCTAATGATGCCCCGCAAGTGTACGGGTCGTACAAGTAATATAGTGGCCCTTTTTAAGAGCCGAAATGTCGAACCCACAAGGACTGGTTCAGCAAATTATCAAGTTCAAATGTTAGTTAAGAAGTCGGTTTTAGAAGTTTTTGATAAATTATAATTAAATCTTAGTGGTGACACGAAATAATTTGGAAGCAATACAAAACAAAACTAGAG